>JARQOD010003666.1:0-62451 GCA_033576555.1 Oophaga sylvatica
ATGCTCCAGCCGTTTTCCAAGACTTTGTCAATGACATCTTCCGGGATATGCTCTCCACCTCGGTCGTAGTCTATCTGGATGATATAGTCATCTTCTCTCCAGATATTGACTCCCACCGGAGGGATGTTGGCAGGGTCTTCGACCTCCTACGGGCAAATTCCCTTTACGCAAAGTTGGAGAAATGTGTGTTTGAGCAGGAGTCCTTACCTTTCCTGGGCTATATCATCTCCGCCCAGGGATTGGCTATGGATCCTGCCAAACTACAGGCGGTGATGGACTGGCAAGAACCCCACTCTCTAAAGGCGGTGCAGCGCTTTATGGGGTTCATTAATTACTACCGTCAGTTCATTCCCCACTTCTCAACTTTGGTAGCTCCCGTGGTTGCCCTTACCAAAAAGGGAGCTAATCCCAAATTGTGGTCTGAAGAGGTCTCCAAGGCCTTCACGTCTATTAAGTCTCATTTCGCTAGAGCTCCCATCCTACATCGCCCCGATGTTGATAAGCCATTTATATTGGAGGTGGATGCCTCGTCCGTTGGTGCTGGAGCAGTCCTCTTCCAAAAGGATGCTCAAGGTCGGAAGCATCCATGCTTCTTTTTCTCCAAGACCTTCACACCAGCAGAGAGGAATTATTCCATCGGGGACAGGGAGTTGTTAGCAATGAAGTTGGCCTTCTCGGAGTGGAGACATCTGTTGGAGGGAGCTCGCTTTCCCTTCCAAGTCTTCACGGATCACAAAAACCTGGTATATCTTCAGACAGCCCAGCGGCTTAATTCTCGCCAAGCCAGATGGTCCTTGTTCTTCTCCCGGTTTCATTTCACACTGCATTTCCTCTCGGGAGAGAAGAACATTCGTGCCGACGCTCTCTCTCGCTCTGTGGTGTCCTCGGAGGAGGAGGTGGAGGAGCCTCGGCTTATCGTCCCCACAGAGAGCCTGAGAACAGTGGCCCCGGTTTCGCTAGAGTCTGTGCCCCCGGGCAAGACTTTTGTGCCTACTAATTTGTGACCGGAGGTACTCTCTTGGGCACATTCGTCCAGGGTGGGTGGACACTTTGGGGCAAAGAGGACATCTGAGTTGCTGGCGAGGACATATTGGTGGCCGCATATGGTCCGTGATGTTGGGGACTATGTTCGGGCGTGTGTCTCCTGCGCCAAAAATAAGTCTCCACGACAACGGCCAGCTGGGTTACTTTACCCTTTGCCGGTGGCAGACAGGCCCTGGGAGATGGTTGGGATGGACTTTGTGGTGGGCTTGCCCAAGTCTCGGGGTTGCACCATCATTTGGGTAATCACCGACCATTTCTCTAAAATGGTGCATCTGGTGCCACTACCACGGTTACCTTCTGCACGGGCTCTGGCAGCGTTGTTTGTTAGGCACATCTTCCGTTTACACGGCATGCCGGACAAGATTGTCAGTGACCGAGGTCCCCAGTTTGCGTCTCGGTTCTGGAGAGAGCTTTGTCGTCTACTCAGTATTGAGTTAAATCTCTCTTCAGCGTACCATCCTGAGACGAATGGGTTGGTAGAGAGGGCCAACCAGACCTTGGTCACCTATCTACGACATTTTGTCTCAGCCAGGCAGGATGACTGGGCATCCTTGCTACCATGGGCTGAGTTTGCATTAAACAATGCTGTGGCTGATTCCACCGGACAGACCCCATTCCTCCTGAACTACGGTCAGCATCCGCGGGTACCAGTGCCTATGCCCGTGTCTTCCGCCGATTCCAGGGGGGCAGACTGGGCTGTGGAGGCACGGGACATTTGGGACCGCATGCAGGATGCCATTCAGGCCTCCAAAGAGAGGATGAGGTCTTCGGCCGATGCCCATCGGCGCCCCGCTCCTACATTTGCTCCTGGGGATTTGGTGTGGCTCTCCGCCCGTAACATCAGGCTGCGAGTTGAGTCCACTAAGTTGGCACCCCGCTACCTGGGTCCTTTCAAGGTCCTCGAGCAGGTTAACCCTGTGGTATACCGTTTAGCTCTTCCACCACGCCTGGGTATCTCCGACACCTTTCACGTGTCCCTCCTGAAACCCGTGCTCATGTCCCGCTTTTCTGAGTCATCTGCCGGGACATCGGGTTCATCTGCGGATGACCATGAGGTGAACGCCATCGTGGGGTGTAAGGTGGTACGGGGCAAAAAGTTTTATTTGGTGGACTGGAGGGGCTATGGGCCTGAGGATAGGTCTTGGGAGCCTGCCGAGCATGTTCACGCTCCGCAGCTCATCGCTGCCTTTGAACGCAGCGAGGCCCAGAGAAGGGGGGGCCCTAGGAGGGGGGGTAATGTTAGGGTTCGAGTTCCCGCTCCTGCACAAGGGGAGTCTCGAACCAGTGCCGCTGCGGTCTCCCATTCGTCTCCGGCCGCAGTGGAGCCTGCTCAGCAGAGACGTCGTTCCAGGCGTCTTGCCCACTCCACTACTGGGCAGTGACTTGCTGCTGCCTTTCCTGGATCTGCTATTGTAGCCAGTTCTGGAGAAGACGTCTTTGGGATAAAGTCCTGCATTTTCCCTTCTGAGCGTGCCCAGAGTGAGATCTCTCATTGGAGATCAGGGGTCACATGCTCAGGTACTGCAGCGGCTCCTATTGGCCCGCCAGGAAGGCCCTGTTACTACTAGTCTTCTGAACAGGTTCTCATTGGTCCTTGTATATATATCAAAAAACTGACCGGCACATCCAAACTTAGATTCAGTGTGAACAGGTGCTAAACCTAGAGTCACCAACTCATATACATACAAGAAGAAAAGGTAGCACACTGTAGCGCTACAGCTTGCAAACACGAAATATGAAAAATATGAAAAATGAATTACATCATTACCTTAGAAATATGAAAAATTGAGAAGTCTTAGCGCATAAGATGGCCAAATTATGTGAGCCTGATAGCCACGTCAAGGCTCTTCTCGTATATCAGGTCCCTAACTAATGCCTATCCTCGCTTTAGAAAAGTCTGTCTGCATGGGAACCTATGAATCCTCTTTTCAGACTAAAATCTACATCTCTGTGGAGGGGTGATGAACCTGCTGTAATTAAAAGGCCTGTGACCACCAGGTGGAGTGCTCAGGCAGAAGGTAAATGAATACATATCAAAAAACTGACCGGCACATCCAAACTTAGATTCAGTGTGAACAGGTGCTAAACCTAGAGTCACCAACTCATATACATACAAGAAGAAAAGGTAGCACACTGTAGCGCTACAGCTTGCAAACACGAAATATGAAAAATATGAAAAATGAATTACATCATTACCTTAGAAATATGAAAAATTGAGAAGTCTTAGCGCATAAGATGGCCAAATTATGTGAGCCTGATAGCCACGTCAAGGCTCTTCTCGTATATCAGGTCCCTAACTAATGCCTATCCTCGCTTTAGAAAAGTCTGTCTGCATGGAACCTATGAATCCTCTTTTCAGACTAAAATCTACATCTCTGTGGAGGGTGATGAACCTGCTGTAATTAAAAGGCCTGTGACCACCAGTGGAGTGCTCAGGCAGAAGGTAAATGAATACATATCAAAAAACTGACCGGCACATCCAAACTTAGATTCAGTGTGAACAGTGCTAAACCTAGATCACCAACTCATATACAACAAGAAGAAAAGGTAGCACACTGTAGCGCTACAGCTTGCAAACACGAAATATGAAAATATGAAAAATGAATTACATCATTACCTTAGAATATGAAAAATTGAGAAGTCTTAGCGCATAAGATGGCCAAATTATGTGAGCCTGATAGCCACGTCAAGGCTCTTCTCGTATATCAGGTCCCTAACTAATGCCTATCCTCGCTTTAGAAAAGTCTGTCTGCATGGGAACTATGAATCCTCTTTTCAGACTAAAATCTACATCTCTGTGGAGGGGTGATGAACCTGCTGTAATTAAAAGGCCTGTGACCACCAGGTGGAGTGCTCAGGCAGAAGGTAAATGAATACATATCAAAAAACTGACCGGCACATCCAAACTTAGATTCAGTGTGAACAGGTGCTAAACTAGAGTCACCAACTCTATACATACAAAAGAAAAGTAGCACACTGTAGCGCTACAGCTTGCAACACGAAATATAAAAATATGAAAATTGATTACATCATTACCTTAGAAATAGAAAAATTGAGAGTCTTAGCGCATAAGATGGCCAAATTATGTGAGCTGATAGCCACGTCAAGGCTCTTCTCGTATATCAGGTCCCTAACTATGCCTATCCCGCTTAGAAAAGTCTGTCTGCATGGGAACCTATGAATCCTCTTTTCAGACTAAAATTACATCTCTGTGGAGGTGATGAACCTGCTGTATAAAGGCCTGTGACACCAGGTGAGTCTCAGCAGAAGTAAATGAATACATATCAAAAACTGACCGGCACATCAACTAGATTCAGTGGAACAGTGCTAAACCTGAGTCACCAACATATACTACAAGAAGAAAAGGTCACACTTAGGCTACAGCTTGCAAACACGAAATATGAAAAATTGAAATGAATTACATCATTACCTTAGAAATATGAAAAATTGAGAGTTTAGCGCATAAATGGCCAATTATGTGAGCTGATAGCCACGTCAGGCTCTTTCGTTATCAGGTCCTAACTAATGCTATCCTCGCTTTAGAAAGTCTGTCTGCATGGGAACCTATGAATCCTCTTTTCAGACTAAATCTACATCTCTGTGGAGGGGTGAGACCTGCTGTAATTAAAGGCTGTGACACCCGTGGATGCTCAGCAGAAGGTAAATGAATACATATCAAAAAACTGACCGCACACCAAACTTAGATTTTAGTTGAAAGAGGTTCATAGGTTCCCATGCAACAGACTTTTCTAAAGCGAGGTAGCATAGTAGGGACCTGAAACGAGAAGACCTTGACATGGCTATCTAGCCTACATAATATTGAGCCATCTTAGCGCTAAGACTTCTCAATTTCAATTTCTAATGTACTGATGTAAATCATTTCAATTTTTCATATATCGTGTTTGCAAGCTTAGCGCTACAGTGTGCTACCTTTATTCTGTCTGTAATAGTTGGGACTCCTAGTTACACCTGTTCACACTAAATCTAATTTGGATGTGCGGTAGATTTTTGATATGTATTCATTACATTCGCCTGAGCACATCCACCTGGAGTCACAGGCCTTATAATTAACAGTTCATCACCTCACAGAGATGTAATTACTGACAGGCACATGCCAAACTTAGACAGTGAACAGGTTGCTAAACCTAGAGTCACCAATCATAACATACAATAAGAAAAGCTTGCACACGTGAGCATCAGCTTCAAACTGGCATTATGCTAAATATGCAATGTTACATCATTACCTTAGAAATATGAACAATTGGAAGTCTTGCCATAAATTGGCCAAATTATGTGAGCCTGTAGCCACGTCAAGGCTTCTCGTTTTATCAGTCCCTAACTAAATGCCTATCCTCGCTTTAGAAAAGTCTGTCTGCTGGGAACTTGATCCTCTTTCGACTAAATCTACATCTTGGAGGGGTGATGAATGCTGTAATTAATTAGGCCTGTGACCACCTGGTGGAGTGCTCAGCGAAAGGGAATGAATAATATCAAAAACTGACCGCACATCCAAACTTAGATTTAGTGCTGAAAAGGGTTCATAGTCCCATGCAGACAGACTTTTAAACAGAGATAGGCATTAGTTAGGGACCTGATTACGAGAAGAGCCTTGACGTGGCTATCAGCTCACATAATTTGGCCATCTTATGAGCTAAGACTTCTCAATTTTTCATATTTCTAAGGTAATGATGTAATTCATTTTTCATATTTTTCATATTTCGTGTTTGCAAGCTGTAGCGCTACAGTGTGCTACCTTTTCTTCTTGTATGTATATGAGTTGGTGACTCTAGGTTTAGCACCTGTTCACACTGAATCTAAGTTTGGATGTGCCGGTCAGTTTTTTGATATGTATTCATTTACCTTCTGCCTGAGCACTCCACCTGGTGGTCACAGGCCTTTTAATTACAGCAGGTTCATCACCCCTCCACAGAAATGTAGATTTTAGTCTGAAAAGAGGATTCATAGGTTCCCATGCAGACAGACTTTTCTAAAGCGAGGATAGGCATTAGTTAGGGACCTGATATACGAGAAGAGCCTTGACGTGGCTATCAGGCTCACATAATTTGGCCATCTTATGAGCTAAGACTTCTCAATTTTTCATATTTCTAAGGTAATGATGTAATTCATTTTTCATATTTTTCATATTTCGTGTTTGCAAGCTGTAGCGCTACAGTGTGCTACCTTTTCTTCTTGTATGTATATGAGTTGGTGACTCTAGGTTTAGCACCTGTTCACACTGAATCTAAGTTTGGATGTGCCGGTCAGTTTTTTGATATGTATTCATTTACCTTCTGCCTGAGCACTCCACCTGGTGGTCACAGGCCTTTTAATTACAGCAGGTTCATCACCCCTCCACAGAGATGTAGATTTTAGTCTGAAAAGAGGATTCATAGGTTCCCATGCAGACAGACTTTTCTAAAGCGAGGATAGGCATTAGTTAGGGACCTGATATACGAGAAGAGCCTTGACGTGGCTATCAGGCTCACATAATTTGGCCATCTTATGCGCTAAGACTTCTCAATTTTTCATATTTCTAAGGTAATGATGTAATTCATTTTTCATATTTTTCATATTTCGTGTTTGCAAGCTGTAGCGCTACAGTGTGCTACCTTTTCTCATTGGTCCTTGTTCCTGGAAGGTCCTGTGGCTGTTGCTATAAAAGGGTAGCATGGCTGGGCCGCCATGCGCTAATATCAACCATTGTATGCTATGCGCCAGTGTGGTCATGCGTGTGTGTGGTTAGGGACCCGGCTGAAATAAGCCACTAGAATACCGACTTAATCGGTGAGGAGTTTAGTGTGCTAGCTGGTCAGGGTCGGTGTCCTAGATGCCCTAGATTACCGGCATAACCGGTGAGGAGTTTGATTGCCGTATTCAGGGTCTGGCGTTCAGACGCCATAGATTGCGGGTGACTCCCGCGAGGACATTAGCGCATGACCACGTATTATGCTCGCTTAGCAATTAACCGTGTGCCTGAGAGCCTGACAGGACACGGCGTTTGTTCTCAGCGGCTCTGTGACGTAACAGGGTTCGCTCTCGACGCTAGACAGCGCCCTAGCGTTTTACTTTGCGGCTCACTGAAGCTAAGTGAGTTCGCACATATCGCCATATAGCACTGTGGCATCCCGTTAGCGGCTCTGTGAATTAACAGAGTCTGCACTTACTGCCACAACGCGCTACGGCGTTTATTTTAGCGACTCTGCGGGATAACAGAGTTCGCTACTTTCGTCATCTTACTAGCAGCAGGCTTTGCTTGCACGGTGGACCCCGGGCTGCGAACGCACCTCTCCACTTTATATATTTGGTGCGTTCCGCAGACCCTAACACCCTGATACGCCTAAACAGTCGAAACCCCCCACAAATCACACCATTTTGGAAACTAGACCCCTTAAGGAACTTATCTAGATGTGTGGTGAGCACTTTGAACCCCCAGGTGCTTCACAGAAATTAATAAACGTAGAGCCGTGAAAATAAAAAAATCATTTTTTTCCTCAAAAATTATTCTTTAGCCCGCTATTTTTTTTATTTTCCCAAGGGTAACAGGAGAAATTGGACCCAAAAAGTTGTTGTGCAATTTTTCCTGTGTACGCTGATACCCCATATGTGGGGTGAAACCACTGTTTGGGCACATGGGAGTGCTTGGAAGGGAAGGAGCGCCATTTTGTAATGCAGACTTTGATGGAATGTTCTGCAGGCGTCATGTTGTGTTTGCAGAGCCCTTGATGTACCTAAACAGTAGAAACTCCCTGCAAGTGACACCATTTTGGAAACTAGACCCCCCAAGGAGCTTATCTAGATGTGTGGTGAGCACTTTGAGCCCCCAAGTGCTTCACAGAAATTTATAAACGCAGAGCCGTGAAAATGAAAAATCATTTTTTTTTCTCAAAAATGATTTTTTAGCCAGCTATTTTTTATTTTCCCAAGGGTAACTGGAGAAATTAGAACCCCAAAATTGGTGTGCAATTTGTCCTGAGTACGCTGATACCCCATATGTTGGGGTAAACCACTGTTTGGGCGCACGGCAGGGCTCGGAAGGGAGGGAGCGCCATTTGACTTTTTGAAAGCCACGTCGTGTTTGGAGACCCCCTGATGGGTCTAGACAGTGGAAACCCCCATAAGTGACCCCATTTTGGAAACTAGACCCCTTAAGGAGCTTATCTAGATGTGTGGTGAGCACTTTGAACCCCCAAATGCTTCACAGAAATTTATAAACGCAGAGCCGTGAAAATGAAAAATCATTTTTTTTCTCAAAAATGATTTTTTTAGCCAGCTATTTTTTATTTTCCCAAGGGTAACTGGAGAAATTAGAACCCCAAAATTGGTGTGCAATTTGTCCTGAGTATGCTGATACCCCATATGTTGGGGTAAACCACTGTTTGGGCGCACAGCAGGGCTCGGAAGGGAGGGAGCGCCATTTGACTTTTTGAAAGCCACGTCGTGTTTGGAGACCCCCTGATGTGTCTAAACAGTGGAAACCCCCCACAAGTGACCCCATTTTGGAAACTAGACCCCTTAAGGAGCTTATCTAGATGTGTGGTGAGCACTTTGAACCCCCAAGTGCTTCACAGAAATTTATAAACGCAGAGCCGTGAAAATGAAAAATCTTTTTTTTTCTCAAAAATGATTTTTTTAGCCAGCTATTTTATATTTTCCCAAGGGTAACCGGAGAAATTAGAACCCCAAAATTGGTGTGCAATTTGTCCTGAGTACGCTGATACCCCATATGTTGGGGTAAACCACTGTTTGGGCGCACGGCAGGGCTCAGAAGGGAGGGAGCGCCATTTGACTTTTTGAACGCCACGTCGTGTTTGGAGACCCCCTGACGTGCCTAAATAGTGGAAATCCCTCAATTCTAGCTCCAACCCTAATCCCAACACACCCCTAACCCTAATCCCAACCGTAATCGTAACCTAAATCCCAACCCTAATTCCAACCCTAATTGTAACCCTAACCTTAATTATAACCCTAACTCTAATTGTAACCCTAACCCTAATTGTAACCCTAACCCTAATTATAACCCTAACCCTAAGGCTGGGTTCATTTTGCGTTTTACCAGCCCGTTCAACACATAGCGTTGACGGGCTGGTAACGGTATAGCATAACGTGATCGCGTTATGCTATACCCGCTAGCGCAGAGGAATCAGCAGATGATTCATCTGCGCTAGCGGTGACGGAGCCCAGACGCTGCAGCCCGCGTCCGAGGCTCCGTCACTGAATGATGGCACGTCGCAAACGCATGCCGCTTTACGGCATGCGTCGCGATGCGCCCTCAAATGGGGGTGAATGGCAGCGTTAACGGACTGCGTTACACCGTGTTATACCGCGGTATAGCGCAGTCCGTCTAACGGACTGCCATAACGCAGTATGAACCCAGCTTAACCCTAACGCTAATTACAACCCTAACCCTAATGCTAACCCTAACCCTAATGCTAACCCTAACCCTAATTATAACCCTAACCCTAATTATAACCCTAACCCTAACAGAAAAATGAAAATAAATATAATTTCTATTTTTTATTATATGTCCCTAACTAAAGTGGTGATAAATGGGGGGTTATGTACTGTTTTTTTATTTGATCACTGTGATAGTTTATCACAGTGATCAAAATGCACTTTCTGGAGAATGAATGAAACTTTTTTTGAATCTGCCGCCAAGCAGATCGGCGGGTGCACTGCGCATGCGCCCGCCATTTTTTTTTTGCAGGAAGAAGACGCCGGGATCCTGGGGCCTGCGGGAGGACGGAGGACACCGGTAAGTATACGGGGGGGCGATCGGGGGACCGGGGGACCCTCATTTTCTCCCCTCTGATGTGCGATCACATCAGAGGGGAGAGAAATCATTTTTTTTTTTTTTTTTTTGCGATCGCGGCTATGCTTGCATAGCCGCGATCGCAACACCGGGATCGGTGAATACCGACCCGGATCATGTTCTCTGGGGTCTCGGCTACCCCCGGTAGCCGAGACCCCAGAGAATATTTGCCCATCCCCCCACCAGCACAGCGGCACATAGCGGCGGGCGCACTGAGCATGCGCCCGCCATTTTCTTAACAGCGCCGGCACCAGGGGACAACGGAGGGCCCGGGGGCCACATGGACTGGATCGGGGGCTACATGGGGGTCCTGGGGACCCTTTTTCTCTGTCCCCTGATGTCCGATGACATCAGGGGACAGAGAAATTAAATGGCACATCAGATTTTTTTTTTGTTGTTGCGGTCGCCGTTATAGGGTTAATAACGGCGATCGCAACATCGGTGTCGGTAAAAACCGACCCGATTCATGTTCTCTGGGGTCTCGGCTACCCCCGGTAGCCGAGACCCCGGAGAAAATGCGCCTCTGGGGGCGCTATTCACTTTTTCCACAGCGCCGTTAATTAACGCGCTGTGGTTTAAGTACCCTTAATGACCGCCGTTAAAAGGCGTATCGGCGGTCGTTAAGGGGTTAATGAAATAAAAGAGACAACACAGTTTTCATTATTTTTTATTTATACACTCATTCCTGCGACGCCATCGATCTCCTGTAAGAAAAGAAAAAAAACAAACCAACAGTATACCACCTGTCCGACGCAGTCCATAGTAACGACAGTCCCACGACGATCCAGCTCTGCTACATCGCAATGACAGGCAGAGCCTGTCATCGCGACGCAGCACAGCTGATTACCTGCTTCCCCGGCGGTGATGTCATCGGACTGACTGCTTTACGGCCGGGATTACCCAGCAGTCACTGCAGTTATCGCGAGAAACTGCATGTGACCGCCGGGGAAAGATGATGGCGGCCATGAAGCAGTCCAGCCCGTGACCGCCGGAGATCTTCTGCCAGGTAAGTGCCGCTGACTCCTGACAGACCCGACCGACGGACACTGACAGTGACAGTGACAATCCCGATTCCGGTATCCGATAAGACAAAATATCGGAATTAAGTATCGAAAGGCCGATAGAGCTAATATCGGCCGATACCCGATACTTGCGGTATCGAGTCAACACTACTCTCAAGTCTAAATATTTTTCTCATCACTGTAAAGGAATCCTGACAGCAGATACATACTACCCAAATGGGCAGAATATATCAGACAATGGCGGTAGTACGTTGATCTGCAGCTCCTTTGCAGATGTTTGGCATAGGGTGGACAAAGCATTATTATTAGTATTTATGTATTTTAAAGTGCCATTAATGCCAGGTTTTTGGGTATGTGAAGAGGGTTTACATAAATTGAATGCTTCTAAAAAAAAACAAGAAAACTCAATAAACAAAATAACAGTGACAGATTGGTACAAGGAGAGAGGACTCTGCCCTCTTGGGAATATCTTATATACTGGGTATCAGGGCTGCTACTAAGAATTGGCAAAATTTTCGAGGCCCCTTGAAACTCCGCCCAGGCTCCACCCTAGCCCCGCCTTGTTGCAGCGGCGACTGTCCGTCCTGGTCGTAGCGATCGTTGTCTGTCCCTCTGGTCGGTGGGATTCTCCTCTGTCATAACCACAGGACGTCATCTAGACTGGAGGCCAGCTGGATTTTCTCCTTTTGGGGACACTTGCATGGCCTGCATGGTTTTGGTGAGTGCAGCCACACTTTTGGTCAGCTCTTGAACCTGGAGATATAGGACTGCAGAGGAATTGTTATCTAGGGTCTGCGCATCGGCCTCAACGGGGGTCTGGGGAAAGGATGCTGCTTCCTGTTGGTATGTAATTGCTGGGCGCCTAGGGGCGCTGAACCACTAGAATTTTGTTCATGCAGCACCCGGAGGGCCCTATCTTTAAAGTGTGCGAAGTCCAGGTCTGTGTTTTGTAGGTCCACAATGAGCAGCTGTGTCCTTTGGGTGTTGGACAGGAGTCCCTCAATAAACTGCTCCGTTAGCAACCTATCCTCGTCTTGCACGCTGTCAAGGTCAACTTGTTTCACGGCCCGTAGCGCTTTCTGAAGGTTAAGGGCATAGTTCCGTATACTGTCCTGCACCCTTTGTTTGCACCCAAAGAATCTCATTTTTATTTCTGCTGCAGTGCGGGTGTCAAAGGTGTCCTTCAGCCTGGCCAAGATTTGCTTGACAGTTCTTTTATCAGTAAATGAACTCGGCACTCAACTTTAGTATAGTGAGAATAAAGATTTTTATTCACAGTAGTAACACGAAACGTTTCGGTCCTATATCATGGACCTTCATCAGTCACAGATACTACTGGGAAGGGGTTGATCCACATAGGGAAGAAAGAAAGGGCTGGATATAGCCTGTATTGGTGGGGTGAGATGAGGAAGAGGACAATGCGTGCACTCAGACTAGCGGTGGACACCGCGTCCAATGCAGAGACCTATCCTCACTACCGGACTCCTTCACAACAGGTTACTAGTGCAATAGAGGCATTGTCCTCTTCCTCATCTCACCCCACCAATACAGGCTATATCCAGCCCTTTCTTTCTTCCCTATGTGGATCAACCCCCTTCCCAGTAGTATCTGTGACTGATGAAGGTCCATGATATAGGACCGAAACGTTTCGTGTTACTACTGTGAATAAAAATCTTTATTCTCACTATACTAAAGTTGAGTGCCGAGTTCATTTTCTATTAGATACGGTTTGGGAACCTACTCTGGCACCTTCTTGGTTGTGCACACGGTTATTTTTTCACAGTTCTTTTATCAGTGTCCGGCCAGGACTTTACCTCCCTCTGGGCCGCACCAGTTAACTGGCCAGTGAGGATGCTAACTTTTTGACTCTGAGACAGGGGGTACACTTCAAACAAACTACATAGTCTCTCCTTGAAATCGTTCAGGGTGTGCGACTCCCCTGAGTATTGCAGTAACCAGGCCACTCCGGTATGTACGGCATTGATAGTGGCATTATGGGGCTGTGGCTGCGGCCGCCGCTGGATCTCCACCCGGGCTGGACATTTTCTCCCCCCCCCCCAGAAAACCTCAGCCAGTGTTGTGAATGGACTTGAAATGAGTTCTGAGCAGAGGCTCCCTCTGGTGGTTACAAGCGGTACTGGACTGTCCAGTGAAGATTGTGAGGATTGGGAATCAGGTGTTACTGACTGGTCTTATTTAAGGGAGTCGCCTTCCCATCAGGGTTGCCGGTGATCAATTGTTCTGGTCTCAATCCTTGATTCCTGTTTCCTTTGTAGCCTGCTGTGTCGTGTCTGCATCTCCTGCTAACAGATAAGTCATTTTCTTCTGTTTGTTTTTGTGCTTGATTTTTGCATTTTGTCCTGCACTTCTGTGGGGGCCTTCTGGGTCCCCTCCGGGGGCTTTTGCCCTCTCAGTTTAGTTCAGCCACTGATGTTTGTACATTTGGTTTTTCCAGTTTTTTCAGTGGCTGCTGTGTTGATTTTGTTACACCAGAGAACTAATTTAGGTGGTAGAGGTCGTGTGATCTCAGGTGTTTTTGAAATTAGTAGAGTTGGTGCTTTTCAGGGTTTTTTGGGATTGCAGTAAGTGCCCTTCCTATCCTTTTCTATTTAGGTAGTTTGGGCCCCAACGTTTGCTCATACTATTTTCTGTCTGTGTCAGTATTTCCTCTTGTCTAATCGCCATTACATGTTTGGGGGCTTTCTATGTTCTTTGGGGATCTGCTCCGGGGCAGATAGCTTTCCTCTTTCTATCTTTAGGTGTAGTTAGTTTCTCAGGCTGTGACGAGGCGTCTAGGACCAACGTAGGAACGCTCCACGGCTGCCTCTAGTTGTGGTGGTTAGTCAGGGTACTGCAATCTCATAGATTCCAACTGCTCTGGTGTATTTCCTTTTTTACCTGCACTCCTCAGTTCCCGAAACATAACAGTATCACCGGCCATAAAAAAATTGAATGGTACTCACAGAAGGGAAAAATATTGTGAAAGAAAAAAAGGTTGTCAGAGATATTTTTCTGTTTGTTGCATTTTTTTTTTTTCCCCTCTGTATCTCTGGGTGCTGGGGACGATTTTTTCTCTCAATGGAGTTTGCACAGTTGTCTGGACGTGTGGATCAGCTTGCCACTGAGGTTCGGAGTATTGCTACCTATCTTGCTAGGTTGCCTGTTGTGGAACCTAGGATTCCCATGCCAGATTTGTTTTTGGGGATCGAGCCAAGTTTCTGAATTTTAAAAATAATTGTAAATTGTTTTTTGCCTTAAAATCTAAGTCCTCAGGGAACGCAGCGCAGCAGGTTCAAATTGTCATCTCTCTCCTGCGCGGCGATCCTCAGGATTGGGCTTTTTCCCTGACACCTGGGGATCCTGTTTTGAGTGATGTTGATGCATTTTTTCAGGCCTTGGGGTTATTGTACGATGAGCCTAATGTCACTGATCAAGCTGAAAAAGCCTTGTTGGCATTAAATCAGGGGCTTGATGACGCTGAGTTATACTGTCAGAGATTCCGTAGGTGGGCAGTCCTGACCAAATGGAATGACGACGCTTTGGCAGCCCTTTTTCGGAAGGGTCTGTCAGATAATGTAAAGGATATTATGGTGGGATTCCCTGTCCCCTCTGGTCTCAATGATTCTATGTCATTAGCGATTCAAATTGACAGACGTTTGCGTGAGCGGAGAAGTATGCGTGGAATAGTGTTGCCTTGTGAACCTGCTTCTGAATCCATGCAGTGTGATAGAGTGGTTTCTGGGACACAGCGTCATGAGTTTCGAAAGCGCAATGGGTTATGTTTCTACTGTGGTGATGCCTCTCGTGCTATTTCAGTCTGCCCTAAGGGGGGGAAGACGTTTTGCACGCTCAGTTGTCTTGGGTAGTGTTCAGACTAAGTTTTTATTAACTGTTACTCTGATATGCTCTCTGTCCTCATTTTCTGCTCAGGCTTTCGATGATTCGGGAGCTGCTATTAACCTGATGGATTTTGATTTTGCTAAACGTTGTGGGTTTCCCTTGATACCCCTACAGAAGTCTATTCCCCTACTGGGAATCGATTCTACCCCTTTGGCTGAGAATAAACCTCAGTTCTCTACTCAGGTGATAATGAGGGTTGAACCTGATCATCAGGAGAGCTGCAAATTTTTGGTTCTGTATTATCTGAATGACATTATCGTGCTGGGTTTCCTTGGTTACAGTCTCATAATCCTGTTTTGGATTGGAAATCTGTGTCTGTAACCAGTTGGGGCTGCCAATGTGTTAATACCAACACTCCTGTTTTTTCTGCCTCCCCCCAGACTCAGGATGTTCCTGACTTTTTGATTGATTTTTCTGATGTGTTTAGCGAAAGTAAATCTGCATCCTTGCCTCCCCATAGGAGCTATGACTGCGCTATTGAATTAGTGCCTGGTAGTAAATTCCCTAAAGGTCGCCTTTTTAACTTGTCTGTACCTGAACATGACGCTATGCGGTCTTATATCAAGGAGTCATTGGAGAAAGGTCATATCAGACCATCCTCTTCACCCTTAGGTGCCGGTTTTTTCTTTGTGGCCAAAAAGGATGGTTCATTAAGGCCGTGTATTGATTATCGTCTTTAGAACAATATTACTGTGAAATATCAATACCCTTTACCCTTGATTTCTGACCTGTTCTCCAGGGTGAAAAACGCTACTTGGTTTACCAAGCTTGACCTCAGGGAGGCATATAACCTTATTCGCATTAAGCACGGGGATGAATGGAAGACGGCATTTAACACCCCTGAGGGGCATTTTGAGTACCTTGTGATGCCCTTTGGGCTCACTAATGCTCCTTCTGTCTTCCAGTCCTTCATGAATGACATTTTCAGGGATTTTGTGGATAAATTTCTGATTGTTTATTTGGATGATATCTTGATTTTTTCCAATGACTGGGACTCTCATGTGAAACATGTTCGAACTGTATTCCAGATTTTGAGAGAGAATGCTCTGTATGTGAAGGGATCAAAGTGTCTTTTTGGCGTACAGAGGATCTCATTTTTGGGATTCATTTTGTCCCCATCTGTTATTGAAATGGACCCGGTCAAGGTTCAGGCCATCTGTGATTGGGTCCAACCTACTTCATTAAAGGCTCTTCAAAGATTTTTGGGTTTTGCCAATTTTTATCGTAAATTTATTGGTAATTTCTCGGTTATTGTTAAACCATTAACTGATTTGACCAAAAATGGTTCTGATGTGGTGAATTGGCCTCCTGAGGCAGTCTCTGCATTTCAGGAACTTAAGCAGAGATTCACTTCTGCTCCTGTTCTACGGCAGCCTGATGTTTCTCTGCCATTTCAGGTGGAGGTTGATGCCTCTGAAATTGGGGCAGGTGCCGTTTTGTCCCAAAGAGATCCAGAGACCTCTAAAAGTAACCCTTGTGCCTTTTTCTCTCGAAAATTTTCTCCTACTGAACGTAATTATGACGTGGGTAATCGGGAGTTATTGGCCATGAAGTGGGCTTTTGAAGAGTGGAGACATTGGCTGGAGGGAGCCAAACATCAGGTGGTGGTCCTTACTGACCATAAGAATCTGGTTTATCTGGAATCTGCCAAGCGACTTAATCCTAGACAGGCCAGGTGGGCCTTGTTTTTCACACGTTTTAATTTTGTGTTTCCTTTCTTCCTGGCACTAAGAATGTTAAGGCGGATGCCCTTTCAAGGAGTTTCCTTGCGGACTCTCCTGAGTTATCTGATCCTTCTGTTATTTTGAAAGAAGGTGTAATTCTTTCCGCCATCTCGCCCAATTTGAGACTGGCTCTGGAGGGGTGTCAGGAGGATAGGCCCGAGCGCTGCCCTGTTGGGAAATTGTTTGTCCCGGACCACTGGAAAAAGAGTGTGATGTCTGAGATTCATTGTTCCGCGTTGGCCGGTCATCCCGGAATTTTTGGTACCAGAGACTTGGTTAGTCGGTCCTTTTGGTGGCCTACCTTGTCTCGTGATGTCAGGGAATTTGTGCAGTCCTGCGGGACTTGCTCTCGCTCCAAGCCTTGCTCCCGCTCTAGTGGTTTGTTGATGCCATTGCCTGTGCCCAAGAGACCATGGACCCATATCTCTATGGATTTCATTTCCGACCTCCCTGTTTCTCAGAGAATGACCACCATCTGGGTAATTTGTGATAGGTTTTCCAAGATGATACATCTTGTGCCATTACCTAAGTTGCCTTCCTCCTCTGAATTGGTACCTTTGTTCCTTCAGCACGTGGTTCGTTTGCACGGCATTCCTGAGAACATTGTGTCTGACAGAGGAGTCCAGTTTGTTTCCAGATTTTGGAGGACCTTTTGTTCTAAACTTGGTGTTCAATTGTCTTTCTCCTCGGCGTTTCATCCTCAGACCAATGGTCAAACTGAGAGAACAAATCAGACATTGGAGACTTATCTAAGATGCTTTGTGTCTGCTGATCAGGATGACTGGGTCTCTTTTTTGCCTTTGGCTGAGTTTGCTCTTAATAATAGGGCTAGCTCTGCCACTTTGATGTCTCCATTTTTCTGTAATTCTGGGTTTCACCCTCGATTTTCTTCAGGACAGACGGAGGCTTCTGTCTGTCCAGGTGTTGACTCTGTTGTGGAGCGTATGCAACAGATTTGGGACAAGGTAGTGCAGAGGTTGTCCCTCTCTCAGGAGAGGGCCCAGCGGTTTGCTAACCGGCATAGGACTGATGGTCCTCGGTTTAAAGTGGGGGACTTGGTCTGGTTGTCCTCAAAAAATATTCCTATGAGAGTGGCATCTCCTAAATTTAAGCCTAGGTTCATTGGACCTTATAAGATCATGGAGATTCTTAATCCTGTTTCTTTTCGTTTGCTTCTTCCAGGGACATTTAAGATCCATAATGTGTTCCACAAGTCCTTGTTGAAAAGGTTTGTTGAGCCAGTGGTTCCTACTGCTTTGCCTCCTGACCCTGTTCTGGTTGAGGGCAATATGGAGTTTGAGGTTGAGAAATTTTGAATTCTCGTTTTTCTAGACGGAAACTCCAGTATTTGGTTAAGTGGAGAGGTTATGGTCAGGAAGACAATTCTTGGGTGTTTGCTTCGGACATCCATGCTAGGAGACTCATCCGTGCATATCATAGAACTCATCCTGACCGACCTGGTTGCTCAGGTGAGGGTTCGGTGACCCCTCCTCAAGGGGGGGTACTGTGTTGAATGGACTTGAAATGAGTTCTGAGCAGAGGCTCCCTCTGGTGGTTACAAGCGGTACTGGACTGTCCAGTGAAGATTGTGAGTATTGGGAATCAGGTGTTACTGACTGGTCTTATTTAAGGGAGTCGCCTTCCCATCAGGGTTGCCGGTGATCAATTGTTCTGGTCTCAATCCTTGATTCCTGTTTCCTTTGTAGCCTGCTGTGTCGTCTCTGCATCTCCTGCTAACAGATAAGACATTTTCTTCTGTTTGTTTTTGTGCTTGATTTTTGCATTTTGTCCTGCACTTCTGTGGGGGCCTTCTGGGTCCCCTCCGGGGGCTTTTGCCCTCTCAGTTTAGTTCAGCCACTGATGTTTGTACATTTGGTTTTTCCAGTTTTTTCAGTGGCTGCTGTTTTGATTTTGTTATACCAGAGAACTAATTTAGGTGGTAGAGGTCGTGTTATCTCAGGTGTTTTTGAAATTAGTAGAGTTGGTGCTTTTCAGGGTTTTTTGGAATTGCAGTAAGTGCTCTTCCTATCCTTTTCTATTTAGGTAGTTTGGGCCCCAACGTTTGCTCATACTATTTTCTGTCTGTGTCAGTATTTCCTCTTGTCTAATCGCCATTACATGTTTGGGGGCTTTCTATGTTCTTTGGGGATCTGCTCCGGGGCAGATAGCTTTCCTCTTTCTATCTTTAGGTGTAGTTAGTTTCTCAGGCTGTGACGAGGCGTCTAGGACCAAGTAGGAACGCTCCACGGCTGCCTCTAGTTGTGGTGGTTAGTCAGGGTACTGCAATCTATAGATTCCAACTGCTCTGGTGTATTTCCTTTTTTACCTGCACTCCTCAGTTACCGAAACATAACAAGCCAGGCTCTGGGTATCTTTACCGTAGTAAACGGCCGCTTCGCAGGCGGGATGGATTGACCTCCTTAAGGTTTCTAAGTCGAGGCCTCCTGCTTTCCACCCGCTGACGACAGAGCGCGGCCAGAGCTTCACTTCGCACTCTCTTTTCTGGGTTCCGCCAACGACAGCACGCCCCTCAGCTTCCGCGCACCGTGTGATGTAGTAATGGTGGCGATTTTATAGTTCAATAAAGTCTAAGGCACACAGTACCCAGTGATACCGGGCTATGAAATCCTGTTCGTGACGCCAAGTTGGAGCGCACCACAGGGCCGTGGGGTACTCGGCAACCGGGCCAGGCAGTTCTTAAAGGGGAAGTCACAGCAGCAGTGACCTAGTCCATGGCCCTGGGCATCCAATAAATTTGTGAAAAATGATGATGGGGTAGTTTGTAGGGGAATTAGTTTGTGACGCCACCCGTGGTGTTCGGCTATATGTGGCCAACGCTGCGGTTCAGGTCCACTGGGGCAGATGTTGATGCAGCAGAGATGTTAC
Source organism: Oophaga sylvatica (assembly GCA_033576555.1). NCBI lineage: Eukaryota > Metazoa > Chordata > Amphibia > Anura > Dendrobatidae > Oophaga > Oophaga sylvatica. Next base: position 19,386 of record JARQOD010003666.1, read on the forward strand.
TGCTCTCCACGGGTAGAGCTAGGCCCCAGGACAGATATAACAGGCTGTTCAGGTGGTGGTGAACGTTGGGGTACAGGAAATAAGCAAGAAACACAGAAGAGTGCAGTTTTCCTTACCTTTTACGTGGTACGTGAAAATGCAGTCCCGGGCACTAGTTACAGATGTTAGGAGTCTGGCTAGCCTGGAATCATTCAGGGGATCCACCCTGCCAAGTGGGGTTGGAGGCCTTTCTGCTGGGCTTTCTGTTCAAGTCCCTGCTGCCTGTAGCTACACTGCGACTCTCTCCTGTGTGTTGGCTTTGACCTTTATGGCAAACAGCACAAGCCTTTCATGGGCACTGACTGTTCATTGGCAGCACTGGGCTCTTAGTCTGCTGCGGTGCCTCCAGGTGTTCAGTGTGGCCAGGTAGCTTGCAGTCCCCTGCCCTCCAGATTCGGCCATCGGGGAGTGCAGCACCCACACAGCCAAGGACTCTGGCGTCCTTTTCCTCAGTGCTCTGCTCCAGGATCAGCTCTGTTGCAGCTGCGATTCCCCAGAGCCCTTGTCTCCACTCCTCTCTCTTCCCTCTCCTCAGACTAACTAACTTACCTCCTCCCCCTGCTGGCCTGGAGCAGGAACTGTGTTGCATGCTGTGCATTACCTGGCATGGGGACCTCTTCCTGCTTCCAAGCATGACATCACCACCTGGTAAAGGGAGGCAATGTCACTGTGGCAACCGGACTCTGGGGTGCCACACAGACCTCAAATAATTCTAAGAAAACAAGTTCATAATCAATTAGAAACAACAATACTAATGTTTTAACTCAGGAAGAGTCACAAATCAATTTTGTGGAATAACCATGATTTTTAATAACAGCTTTCATGCGTCTTGGCAAGCTTTCCACCAGTCTTTCAAACTGCTTTTGGGTGACCTTATGCCCATCCTGGTACAAAAATTTAAGCAGTTCTTCTTTGTTTGATGGCTTGTGATTATCCATCTTCCTCTTGATTACATTTCAGAGGTTTTCAATGGGGTTCAGGTCTGGAGATTGGGCTGGCCATGACAGGGATTTGATGTGGTGGTCCTTCATCCACACATTGATTGACGTAGCTATGTGGCATGGCGCATTGTTCTGCTAGAAAAAAAAGTCCTCAGAGTTGGGGAACATTGCCTGAGCAGAAGGAATCAACTGTTTTTCCAGGATAAACTTGTGTGCGGCTTGATTCATACGTTCTTCGCAAAGATTAACCTGCCCAATTCCAGCCTTGATGAAGCATCCCCAGATCATCACCAATTCTCCACCAAATTTCACAGTGGGTGCACGACACTGTGGCTTGTATGCCTCATCAGGTCTCCGTCTAACCATTAGAGGAACAGGTGTTGGGCAAAGCTGAAAATTAGACTCATCAGAAAAGATTACCTTACTCCAGTCCTATATAGTCCAATCCTTATGGTATTTGGCAAACTTCAGCCTGACGCTCCTTTGCTTCTCATTGATGAAAGGCTTTTTTCTAGCTTTACATGATTGAGCCCTGCATCTAGGAGCCTTTTATGAACAGTTTGTAAGGATTCCAGACTTTCCTTTGTGCCTGTTTGCACTGATCATAAATGGAGTCTTGTATCTCTTCCGTGTCATGGAACTTCCTGTCTGTCTTGATTATTTAAATCCGGGTCATGTGCTCTCCTGTCCCTAAGTATTATGCTGCTGTCTAGCTCCTGAGCTCCTGCCCATCTGCTAGTAGACTCCCTGCTGCGGCTGCTGCTCATTACTCGGTGCCCTGCCTCTCTACGTTCTGCTGTCTACAGCCCTTCCGTGCTTAACTACTGCCTGGGACTTCTGGTGTGGAGCTAATCACCCTTGGAACTGCTGTACGGAATCCTGACTTTACCATCTCCTTTAGGTCAGTGTCTGTTTGGGCCTGCGTTGCTGGACTTGTGCTGGACTTTCAGCCCTATAGGTACCTTTTAGAGACCTTCCCCTGTCTACACTTCTTTTATATATTAATGGTCTTCCACAAACAAGTGCCGTACCCACGTGTGATCAAGTTATTGTTGGACTCCCTAGTTTAAGTACTGTGTGCATTTCCACTACTTGCAGGACAACCACGTTTAAGTACTGTACTGTATGCATACCCACTGATATCTTTAATGGACTTCCTTGTTTAAGTGCCGTGTGCACTGCTGTGTCATATCCTTGCTAGACTGGTTCGTACTAGCGGTCGCGTCCCGCTATTCAGTTTGCTGGGATTCTGGGATTTACAATATTACGCTGAACACCTCGTTACAATAGCAGGAATATCTGTGTTAGTTATGTTTGTTTTTCAGTTTATCATATTTTGCTGAGCACCTCGTTACAATTGCAGGAATATCTGTGTTTTTTCGGTTTGCTTTACAGTTTGCTGTGATTTACTATATTGTGCTGAGCACCTCGTTACAATTGCAGGAATATCTGTGTTAGTTCTGTTTGCATTTCTTTTGTGTTTTTGTGTTTAAATACATCTGTTTGCTGCAGCTTTGTTCTCAGACTGGTTTTATCCAAACGCTCTCAGATTCCTTAGTACATACTGTACATAATTGTTACACTGTTCTTGCCGTGCACTTTACCCCAGCTGCCATTTGCCATTCCTTTTGTAGGTCACTTGATGTCCTCCTGCGGTTGCTGAGTGACATTTGAATAACATGACAGTCATCCCGGTCAGTGGAGAGTCGTTTTCACCCTCTGCTGGTCTGTAGCTTTGTTGCCCCCAGTGTCTGCTTGACCTTATTGTAATGGACTGCCGTCTTAGAAATTTTAAGGATGGAGGCAACATGACGCTCACTGTATCCCTCAGCTAGTAAAGACAGAATTGAGCCCTTCTTTTCCTCCATCAAGACTTTTCAACTCCTTGGACATGGTTAAATGTTTTTTTTTCATTCTTATTACTTTTGGGATATTACTAGCACTGTTGTGAACAATCTGGATCTGATTTCTGAGTTGGGGCTCCCCCTGGTGGCTGCTGATAGTAATGAAGCTGCTTTGGCTAACAGAAGTTTATCATCTGGGGGTGATGACTGGCAATCAGGTGTTTCTGACTGGGCAGATATAAGTGAGCAACCTTCCCATGATCCTTGCCGGTGATTTGTTGCTTCCTGGTCCCTTTTGGAAGTCAGTTTGCTTCCTGCTCTGTCCTGCAACTTTCAGATAAGTTTTACTGTTTATTTCTGGGCATGTGTTTTTGTCTATCTTAGTTTTCTGCCCTTCTGGAGTTAGTCAGCCAGGTTCCCCTGTCACTCTTTTGCCACTGTTTATGTATTTTCAGTTTCCTGTTATTTCAGTATCTGCTGATTCGCTACCAGTTCACACCAGAGACAGTTTTTGTATTTTCAGTTCCCTGTTATTTCGGTATCTGCTGATTTGCTACCAGTTCACACCAGAGTGCTGATCTAGCGGGGAGAGATCGTGTGGTCTCAGTATTTTTGTATATAAGATGTGTTGGAGTTTTTCTTAGAGTTTTTGCTGGATTGCAGACAGTATTCTTTCCTGTCCTGTTCTATCTAGACAGTTTGGGCCCCAGCATTTGCTTGCTCTATTTTCTGCCTGTGTTTGTATTTCATCTTGTCTCACCGCCAATATATGTTTGGGGGCTAACTATTCCTTTGGGGGCTCTACTCCGGGGCAGTTAGCTTTCCCCTTTCTCTTTTTAGACTTAGTTAACTCTCCTGCTGTGTTGAAGCCTCTAGAGCACCGTAGGCACGTCCCACGGCTGCTTCTAGTTGTGCTGTCAGTTTAGGGATCTGTAATCCGCTAGTTTCCAACCTTTCTGGGTGTCTGGTTGCCTAGGCCATTTTTGCTACTGTCCTCCTCAGCTACCAAATCATAACATAGCACTTGTTTTGCCATCCAGCTTGTCCTATTGCAAGAGGATTGTGAACACCACAGCAGTGTTTTTTATACTTTCCTTCATTAAATAAGATTTAGTTCAGGTGATCACCTAATCAGAAGTACATTAAGTAGAATGAGGTGTACTCTGGTTGGAATTCAACTGACACTGGAATGGAATGGCTGTGAGACATGTAGAGAAGCTGATTTTTATAAAACTGTGCAGTGGTCTCTTAATTTTTGCCAGAGCTGTATGAACAGCACAGTTCTTGCAAAACAAAATTGCCGCACAAGCATTATGCAAATATTGCAAATGCACAGGTGACATGTTGCATAAGCACACTTCGCACAAGCACAGAGCACATGTTACACAAGCATTATGCCCATGTTGCATGCACAGCTCACAAGTCACACAAGCACAGCGCTCACATTATACATTACGCCGCGCAAACACATGACCCACAAGAATTGTGTAAACATCACAAAAGTACAGTGCACATGTCGCACAAGCACAGCTCACAGCAAAGGTGTCTCAAATAGCACACACCTCACAGCACACATCTCACAGTTCCCACATGGCACAGTGCACATATCTCATAGAGCACACATCTCGCAGCGCACATGTATCACAGAGGACAGTCTCACAGCGCATGTCTCACAGCACGTCTCATGGTGCACACAATTATAGCTGCATAAACCTCATATAAACATGTCAGTAAAATGTTAATCACATTGTTATGAATTCTTACCACATTGAATGCTCATTCCAATCCTAAAAATGGAAAGCTCTGCCTGAATAATTAGGCTCCACCTACTACCACCAATGAGCCTGCTCCCACTTCGACATGCTTGATTTTTTTTATCATATATTATTTTTAGTGACCGCCCCTCCTCTGGGCCCTCACTAACTGCAGAGATTGCCCATGGGTAATTACTGCAATAATGACAGCAAGGCCCCAGACAGTGAGGCAGGGAGCTTGAAGATGTAATAAGCAGTGCAGCAGTTGTAGAAACTGCAGGAACACGGGATGTCGCCACGGACAGGAGACAGATCAAGGGTTAATGATTTTTATTAAACAATAAATGCACTCCACGCAGGGAGTGAGAGATAGCAGGAATAGGGCAGAACTGGGAAGGAGGAAGGATGGGTAGAAGAGTGAACGATAGTTCAATATGGAAAAGACGGTGACACTTATCAGACTTATGTCTTCCGGTATGCAGTGTCTCAGTGTTCCAACGACGGCATCGGCAGCAGCAGCACGGGTTCTCTCAATGATGGCTGAGGCAGGTAAGAATCTATCAGTGGCACCGACAACAGCGACACTTGACATCTCGACGCAGTCTCTGAGGAGTGGGTAGATTTCCCATACCTAAGGATATCTGGCACATTACTGAGTCCAATGTGAGGATCCGCCGGAGCAAGACTTCGCTCCGCGTGTGTGCAAAAGTCCTTGTTCAATAGGTTCAAACCTGGCCGGGCCGTCTCTCACAGAGTTCTATTAATGGCACGGTCTGTGACGTCGGCCCTGAGTCACCTCCTAGCGATGAGGGTAGCGAGGTACTGTCAACTGGTCGCCTACCAGCAATGATCCCCTCTGTCGGGGGACAGTCGGGACGGCCTGCCCCAACAAGAAGCTCGGCCTTAGCAGCATTCACGGAGCTCAACCTGTCATTCCGCTTTCCCGTGCGGGCTCTGCCACTTTTCCTGCGCGCAGCGCTATATAGTCCCTCCTTGCCTTGCTCAGTAACATGACCCAGTTTGTCCTGCACTCTCAATCTTTCCCCCTCCAATATGGGTGACAGCCCCAGCAGTTTCTAAACCGGCGTGTAAAAGGTGCCCCTGCTCTGGTACTCCTCCTTAGTCCTTACACAGTGCTGGCAACTTCCCCATGTAAAGTTCTCCCAGCAGCAGTCAGGCTCCACAGAAAGGCTTGTATGTACTACGGGAGCTGTCTGTTGTCCAGGAAAGGTGAGGATGTGGCTACGAGAATAGGCGGTCTACTGTCGGCTCAAGACGAACTGCCCATCGAGAATTTGCACGATTGAGCAGATGGCCAGTCTGGGCCTGCAAATGACCTTCTTGAATATATTACTGTCTAATCAATTTACACAGAGTCTGCAGCTCCCGACAACTTTACTATCACTCTTTCCCCTATCAAGTTATCTATTATTCACAGACTCCGACCCACATGGGAGTGATAACATGGAAAGAGGGTTGACTACTCTCAGGAAACGAACGCATCATCGACTATTCAAAGCCCTGATTAGCATAAGAAATGGAGACAATATAAATGCTTTTTTATACCTTGTTTTTACTCAACGTTACACAGGGCTGGTAAGGCAGGGAATTTGCTCATACATAGGTGAATGCTGCTGGGTTGGAGGGAATGGGGGCCTGACAGGTTTAAAATGTACAAATGGCCACAATGATATTACAGATCGCAACACTATAGTGTTGGGGTCTAATCCGTCTGTCTGTGAGACTAATCCATCTGTCTGTGAGATGATACATAAGGAACTAATGAAATATATGCCCTAATATTAAACATGATAATATCAATAACCGCCCAATAAGCTGGAATCTGCTTACCAAGCCCCCAAATTAGAAGCCAAAATAAATTAGAGTGCTCAAAAAAATGTAATATTTAACATCCTATAATATGCTTGGAACACAGAACACAGATTCCAGATTACAGTGTGCAAATTGAATGATCATGTATTTATAATATTGGGGCATATATTTCATTGGTACCTTATGGATCATCTCACAGACATTCAGTTTAGACCTCAACACTATAGTGTTGCAGTCTGTAATATCGTTATGGTCATTTGTGTTTTTTAAGTGTTTTTAAATGTCTAGTTTGACTTGTGTGTTAATAAATATTTATTATATTTAGGTGATCCTTATCTTTGCATACTTCCTTTTTCTTTATCCCCTTGAATTTTGTTCCCGACTGTATTTATGGTGGCGCCCTCTACTTTTTCTTGTCACTCACTGTAGCTGTAATCGCTCCCCGACACATTGATTGACAGCTTGCCTTACACATTTCCTCCCAGTGGCCATGCTTTCAGTAAGACCGCCAGGCAGCATTTTGACGCTATATACCTGCAGATTAACGCTTTATCTGGAGATAAATAGTGCTTTTGCATAATTAAAAGGTTCCCTTTAATGGACACCTGAAAATGCTGCGGCATGTTCAGACTATGTAAAGTAATATTATCATTAATTAAGGATATTGTAATAGATGTCGCTCCAATGTCATGTAATACCACGTTAATGTCCTCATCACCACGGGTTGTGCCCTACAGTAATTTTGAGACCTGCTATCTCAAGTCAACCTTACATCTGTACAGTACATAGAATTTTATTACTGCTCTGTTACAAACCATTCAGCACAATATTAGGAGCTAGACCAAATTTCTTCTTCAGCTGAAACCTGATTTCACAAGCCATGCAAGGAATTTTAATGCTGAAGGTCAGCAGGGTATCAGATATTTTATCTGACTTGGTCCCAGACAACAAACTGAGTGCATATTTATCAGAAAACATGGGACTGCTGCATACAAGTCATAGAAGGCAACATTAGGGGCTACCATGCAAAAAAAGCAGAAACATGTTAGAATTGATATTATATTTTACTAGCAGGTGATTCATGTCCAACATTGGCTTTCATTGCGAACATCAGCAAAACTGTTCACTTCCAAGCTGAATACATTGCTTAAAGAATAATAAAGCTTTCCCATCTGCTGTGGTCTCCGGCTATTAGCGCTCTTATTTAATTATATGTCATAAATGAATAATTGTAGTGCATCGCTATAAACATTCAACCCATTAGCCCAATGCACATTTCTGTCATTTACATCAGAATTTGCTTTGCTAAAAGTAATTCAGGGGTTATGTGGGCATCTGATTCATTCATACATAGCAGCACCATTCGAGTACATTCTGCTTTACGCAGATCTTACACTATAGGAATTAGAGATGAGCAGATCTTTTCAAATTCAAATTTGCCAATTTCAACCAATTTTCCCCAAAAATGTGATGTGAATAAATTTCCACGAATCTCCTTACTGAAAAGCTTGTAATTGCTTGTAACATACATATTGGGTACAGGAGAGAGGGAGAGAGAGTGAACCTCGCTGAGAGGAGGTACCTGGGAGCAGCGTCGGACTGAGGCACCGGGACACCGGACAAATCTCCGGTGGGCCCCTCCCCAGCCTCCTTCATTAGTCCCTGCCCTGCATGTCAATAGTGCCTACAACTGACCGGCCATGCTGTGTGCAGATGTCAGGCGCATCGGCGGCTGCGCACAACTCCTAGACTAGACGCAAACTCCCCTCATCCAGCTGAGAGCACTGCGCCAGCCATTTCCACGTCATCCTAGAAATCCCAGACGTCGGTAGGCTGTTCTGTGCGCACAGGACCTGTGATGAGGTCACAGGAGGGGAGGAGTCAGGGTCACATGGTCAGGGGCCTCTGTATGCAGGACTTTGGGTGCTGGTTGTCATGGTGCTGGATGAGGGGTAAGGAGGGGTTTACAGGGTGGATGTAGCAGAGCTGTTTGTGTATGAGGTGTACGGAGCAGAGCCACGTGTGTATGGGGTGTACGGAGCAGAGCCATGTGTGTATAGGGTGTACGGAGTGGAGCCATGTGTGTACGAGGTGTACGGAGCAGAACCACGTGTGTACGGAGCGGAGCCGCGTGTGTTCGAGGTGTACGGAGCGAAGCCGCGTGTGTACGGGGTGTACGGAGCGGAGCCGCGTGTGTATAGGGTGTACGGAGCAGAGCCGCGCGTGTAAGGGATGTACGGAGCAGAGGCGCGTGTGTATGGCGTGTACGGAGCAGAGCCATGTGTGTACGATGTGTACGGAGCGGAGCCGCGTGTGTACGGGGTGTACGGAGCGGAGCCGCGTGTGTACAGGGTGTACGGAGCGGAGCCGCGTGTGTATAGGGTGTACGGAGCGGAGCCGCGTGTGTATAGGGTGTACGGAGCGGAGCCGCGTGTGTATAGGGTGTACGGAGCGTAGCCGCGGTGTGTATAGCGTGTACGGAGCAGAGCCGCGTGTGTGTGGGATGTACGGAGCAGAGGCGAGTGTGTATGGGGTGTACGGAGCTGAGCCATGTGTGTATGAGGTGTACGGAGCAGGGCCGCGTGTGTATAGGGTGTACGGAGCAGAGCCACGTGTGTATGGGGTGTACGGAGCGGAGCCGCGTGTGTACAGGGTGTACGGAGCGGAGCCGCGTGTGTATAGGGTGGACGGAGCGGAGCCGCATGAGTATAGGGTGTACGGAGCGGAGCCGCGTGTGTATTGGGTGTACGGAGCGGAGCCATATGTGTACGAGGAGTACGGAACGGAGTCACATGTGTACGGGGTGTATGGAGCGGAGCTGTGTGTGTACTTGGTGTGCGGAGCGGAGCCGTGTGTGTATGGGGTGTACGGAGCGGAGCAACGTGTGTACGGGGTGTACAAAACAGAGCCCTGTGTGTACGAAGTGTATGGAGCTGAGCCATGTGTACAGAGCAGAGCCATGTGTGTACGAAGTTTACGGAGTGGAGCCATGTGTGTATGAGAGGGGAGCGGGAAGGAACAGGCACCGGGAGAGAGGAGAGCTGGGCGAGGAACCGGTGGCTGTGTCCGCAGCTGGCTCTAGGCTGTTCCTCATCCAGCAGTGGGCAGTCTGTGGACGCCCAGCCGTGCACTATGGCAGCTGTGGAATTCACCGGGACCAGCAGCTGCAATGGGAGCAGCGACACCTCCAGCCCCGGTGAGGAGAGGATGAGGCACCTCTTCCAGACCTGTGATGGGGACGTCGATGGCTATATCAGCAGGTATGGGGGGCACAACTTTCCAACTTACTCCTGAATAGTTGGCTGCAGGGTTCACTTATCCCCCTGTGAGTGCAGGAGGCTGGGCTGAGAGCCCTTGTGTCCACTGATGATGCCACCCTCCGGGCCCTGGGGGCACAGGGGCTCCACTCATTCTGCTCCGGTACAGCACATGTCCCTCCTTGCCCCTGTGCTGCCCACCTTTCCTGGGTACAGCAGGGGGAATCTGCTGGCAGGGTCAGTCCTCAGGGCGCTGCTCCCATTGCTCTGAGAAGTGGAGTTATTTCTAGCAATTCCAGACATTTGTGCCCATGTACTTAGAAGAGATTATGAAGGGCAGCGCTGGCACATGAGAAATCCCAGCGGGATGTGACATTCGGGCTCAGTCTTACAGGATTTATGGCAGATATGACACATCTTAGTTTACCTGAGGCCATGTTCACACTGAAGTGTAAGTGCACCAGAATCTGAAGCAAAAAAATCTGGGGCTGACCCTGTGGTGCTCGCTGTGGGGTCTGTGCGTGGAATACCCCATCCCATTGTGTAAGGCCACGGGCCACCCACTGCGGTGTTCAGGAAGATTGTTCACTAGGTGACATGTCACAGGTTTAAAGAAATCCACTGGAATGACCAGCAGTGCAGATTACCCATTGGAGTTTATGGGGGCGATTTGTGGGTAGTTCATATGTTAATCTGCTCTGTGGAGACTGAGGCAGGCTCATACTGAGGTGTTTTTTCTCAGTTTTTACAGTAGAAAATCTTTAAAAAAAAACACCAGTTTTAGAGTTAGTGTTGTAAAACACTGCCAAAAAACCCTCTGTGTGAACATGTTCTACCAGAGGAAAAACAATCTATTTTTCAAGAAGAAAACTCTTCAGGAATTATTACTTTTCTCTTGGGTTTTGTAGACCTAAAATCTCCTTTATATTAGTATTTTCTGGACTTTACTTCAGCTCTTTTTCAACACTTTATTCTTGCTGGAGCTTTTTCTTTGTGGGGGAGCGTCTTACTGACAGTCAATGACTTTAACCCCTTCACCCCCAAGGGTGGTTTGCACGTTAATGACCGGGACAATTTTTACAATTCTGACCACTGTCTCTTTATGAGGTTATAACTCCGGAACGCTTCAACGGATCTTCGCGATTCTGAGATTGTTTTCTCGTGACATATTGTACTTCATGTTAGTGGTAAAATTTCTTCCATATAACTTGCGTTTATTTTGAAAAAAACGCAAATATGGCGAAAATTTTGAAAATTTAGCAATTTTCAAACTTTGAATTTTTATTCCCTTAAAACAGAGAAATATGTCACACAAAATAGTTAAGAAATAACATTTCCCACATGTCTACTTTACATCAGCACAATTTTGGAATCAAAATTTTTTTTTGTTAGGAAGTTATAAGGGTTAAAAGTTGACCAGCGATTTCTCATTTTTACAACAAAATTTACAAAGCCATTTTTTTTAGGGACCACCTCTCATTTGAAGTCACTTTGAGGGGTCTACATGACAGAAAATACCCAAAAGTGACACCATTCTAAAAACTGCACCCCTCAAGGTACTCAAAACCACATTCAAGAAGATTATTAACCCTTCAGGTGCTTCACAGGAACTAAAGCAACGTGGAAGGAAAAAATGAATATTTAACTTTTTAGCCACAAAAATGATCTTTTACAAACTTTTTTTTTATTTTCACAAGGGTAAAAGGAGAAAATGGACAGATAAGGTTGTTATGCAATTTCTCCTGAGTACGCCAATACCCCATATGTGGGGGAAAACCACTGTTTGGGCACACGGCAGAGCTCGTAAGGGAAGGAGCACCGTTTGACTTTTTCAAACTAAAATTGGCTGGAGTTGAGATTGGACGCCATGTCGCGCTTGGAGAACCTCTGATGCGCCTAAACAGTGGAAACCCCCCACAAGTGACACCATTTTGGAAACTAGACCCCCTAAGGTACTTATCTAGATCTGTTGTGAGCACTTTGAACCCCCAAGTGTTTCACAAAAGTTTATAATGCCTGGGTGTGAAAAAAAAAAAAAAATTTCCACAAAATGATTTTTTAGTCCTAAATTTTTGAATTTTCCCAAGGAAATTGGACCCCAAAAGTTGTTGTCCAATTTGTCCTGAGTACGCTGATACCCCATATGTGGGGGGTGGAAAACTGTTTGGGCGCACGGCAGGGCTTGGAAAGGAAGTAGTAACGTTTTGGAATGCAGACGTTGATGGGGGTCATGTTCCGTTTGCAGTGCCCCAGATGAGCCTAAACAGTGGAAATCCCCACAAGTGACCCCATTTTGGAAACTAGACCCCCTAAGGAACTTATCTAGATCTTTGGTGAGCACTTTGAACCCCCAAGTGGTTCACACAAGTTTATAATGCCCGGGCATGAAAATAAAAAATCCTATTTTTTTCCCACAAAAATTATCTTTTAGTCACTAATTTTTTATTTTCCCAAGGGTATCAGGAGAAATTGGACCACATAAGTTGTTGTCCAATTTGTCCTGAGTACGCTGATGCCCCATATGTGGGGGGGAACCACTGTTTGGGCGCACGGCAGAGCTCGGAAGGGAAGGAGCACCATTTGACTTTTTCCAACCAAAATTGGCTGGAATTGAGATTGGATGCCATGTTGCATTTGGAGAGCCCCTGATGTGCCTAAACAGTGGAAACCCCCCACAAATGACCCCATTTGGGAAACTAGACCCCCTAAGGAACTTATCTAGATCTTTGGTGAGCAATTTGAACCCTCAAGTGCTTCACACAAGTTTATAACGTAGAGCCGTAAAATTTAAAAATCATATTTTTTCCACAAAAATGATCTTTTCACCCGAATTTTTATTTTTCCAAGGGTAACAAGACTCCAAAAGTTATTGTGCAATTTGTCCTGAGTACACTGATACCCCATATGTGGGGGTATACCACTGTTTGGGTGCATGGCAGAGTTTGGAAGGGAAGGAGCGCCGTCTCACTTTTTCAACGCAGAATTGGCTGGACGCCATGTCGTGTTTGGAGAGCTCCTGATCTGCCTAAACAGTGGAAACCCCCCACAAATGACACCATTTTGGAAACTAGACCCCTCAAGGAACTTATCTAGATGTGTGGTGAGAACTTTGAACCCCCAGGTGTTTCACTAAAGTTTATAACGTACAGCCTTAAAATAAAAAATCCTTTTTTTTTTTTACAAAAATGATTTTTTCGCCCCCAATATTTTATTTTCACAAGGGTAACAGAAGAAATTGGAACCCAAAAGTTGTTGTCCAATTTGTCCTGAGTACGCTGATACCCAATATGTAGGAGAAAACTACTGTATGGGTGCACGTCAGGGCTCGGAAGGGAAGTAGTGACGTTTTGGATTGCAGACTTTGATGGAATGGTCTGGGGGCGTCATGTCGCATTTGGAGAGCCCCTGATACGCCTAAACAGTGGAAACCCCCCACAAGTGACCCCATTTTGGAAAATAGACCCTACAAGGAACTTATCTAGATGTGTGGTGAGCACTTTGAACCCCGAAGTGCTTCACAGAAGTTTATAACGCACAGCCGTAAAAATAAAAAATCCTTTTTTTTTTTACAAAAATGATTTTTTTCGCCCCCAATATTTTATTTTCACAAGGGTAACAGGAGAAATTGGACCCCAAAAGTTGTTGTCCAATTTGTCCTGAGTACGCTGATACCCAATATGTGGGAGAAAACTACTGTATGGGCGCATGTCAGGGCTCGGAAAGGGAAGTAGTGACGTTTTGGATTGCAGACTTTGATGGAATGGTCTGGGGGCGTCATGTCGCATTTGGAGAGCCCCTGATGCGCCTAAACAGTGGAAATCCCCAACAAGTGACCCCATTTTGGAAAATAGACCCCACAAGGAACTTATTTAGATGTGTGGTGAGCGCTATGAAGCCCCAAGTGCTTCACAGAAGTTTATAATGTACAGCCGTAAAAAACAAAAAAATCTTATTTTTTTTACAAAAATAATATTTTCGCCCCCAGTTTTTTATTTTCCCAAGGGTAACAGAAGAAATAGGACAAATTTCACAATAACTCTTGGGGTCCAGAGTACGCTGATACCCCATATGTGGGGATAAACTACTGTTTGGACGCATGGCAGAGCTCAGAAGTGAAGGAACACCGTTTGACTTTTTCAAAGCAGAATTGGCTGGAATGGAGATCAGACGCCATGTCACATTTGGAGAGCCCCTGATGTGCCTAAACAGCGGAAACCCCCCAATTCTAACTCCAACCCTAACCCCAACACACCCCTAACCCTAGTCCCAACCCTAATCCCAACCCTAACCCTAATCCAAACTCTAACCCTAATCCTAACTTTAGCGCCAACCCTAACCCTAACTTTAGCCGAAACCCTAACCCTAACCCTAATGGGAAAATGGAAATAAATACATTTTTTTATATTTATTATTTTTCCCTAACTAAGGGGGTGATAAAGGGGGGTTTGATTTACTATTTATAGCGGTTTTTATGATTGGCAGCTGTCACGCTAAAAGACGCTTTTTATTGCAAAAAGTAGTTTTTTGCATCGCCACATTTTGAGAGCTATAATTTTTGCATATTTTGGCCCACAGAGTCATGTGAGGTCTTAATTTTTGCGGGACGAGGTGACGCTTTTATTGGTACCATTTTTGAGCACGTGACATTTTTTGATCGCTTTTTATTTCGATTTTTGGGAGGTTAGAATGAACAAAAATCAGCAATTCATGAATTTCTTTTGGGTGAGGCGTTTTTATTGTTCCGCGTGTGGTAAAATTGATAAAGCAGTTTTATTCTTCGGGTCAGTACGATTATGGCGATACCTCATTTATATCATTTTTTTATGTTTTCGCGCTTTTATAGAATAAAAACAATTTTATATAAAAAATAATTATTTTTGCATCGCTTTATTCTGCGAGCTATAACTTTTTTATTTTTTTGCTGATGATGCTGTGTGACGGCTCGTTTTTTGCGGGACAAGATGACGTTTTCAGCGGTACCATGTTTATTTATATCCGTCTTTTTGATCGCGTGTTATTCCACTTTTTGTTCAGCGGTATGATGATAAAGCACTGATTTTTTGCTTCGTTTTATTTTTTATTTTTTAAGGGGTTCACAAAAGGGGTTAACTAGTGGGACATTTTTATAGGGGGGGTCGTTACGGACGCGGCGATACCATATATGTGTACTTTTATTGTTTTATTTTTTTTATTTACAATAAGTAATGAATTTATTGGGGAATATTTTTTTTTTTTTTTTGGATTTTTTTTTACACATGTTTATTTTTACTTTTTTTACTTTTTTACTTTGTCCCAGGGTGGGACATCACTGTATTTCATCAGATCGCTGGTGTGACAGTGTGCACAGCACTCTGTCACACCAGCGATCGCTCAGGCAGTGCAGCAGGCTTCTCAGTGCCTGCTCTCGGCAGGCACTGAGGAAGCCGCCTCCCTCCAGGACCCCAGCGCCATCTTGGATCCGGGTCCTGGGAGGGAGGAAGCCCTCAGAGCAGCGCGATCACATCGCGCTGGTCTGAGGGTCTCAGGGGGGCGCCAGGGAGCCCCCACACTGCGCGATCCTCCCCTGTGCCCCCAGTACAACCGCGATCATGTTTGATCGCGGTGTGCAAGGGGTTAATGTGCCGGGAGCGGTCCGTGACCGCTCCTGACACACAGTCACGGGTGTCAGCTGTGATAATCAGCTGACACCCGGCGGCGATTAGCTGCGCTCCCTCGGGGAGCGCAGCTAATCGCCTATGACGTACTATCCCGTCCATGGTCAGAATGGCACGGGTTTTATGGACGGGATAGTACGTCTAATGTCAGAGAGGGGTTAAAAAAATCTTTATAACGAATAAGAAAACATTTCCTTTTTTTTTCTAAAACGAAATCACTGACATACGCTTGAAAAGACTTCATGATCTTGACATCTTTTTAGCTTTCCCATTGACTTATATTTTAAAGGGAACTTCTCATATCACCAAATAATGTTAATCTGCAGATATGGGGTTAATCTGCTGGTTGATATCAGCCGCCGCCTGAATCAGCGTGGGAGTGATGAGAAGAGGTGAGTACAGTTTTATATATATACAGTACAGACCAAAAGTCTGGACACACCTTCTCATTCAGCGATTTTTCTGTATTTTCATGACTATGAAAATTGTAGAATCACACTGAAGGCATCAAAACTATGAATTAACACATGTGGAATTAAACATTACACTTTACAAAAAAGTGTGAAACAACTGAAAATATGTCTTTTATTCTAGGTTCTTCAAAGAAGCCACCTTTTGCTTTGATTACTGCTTTGCACGCAGAAAAGGTGAACGGATGGACTCTACATGCCTGGTTCCCACCGTGAAGCATGGAGGAGGTGGTGTGATGATGTGGCGGTGCTTTGCTGGTGACACTGTTGGGGATTTATTCAAAATTGAAGGCATAGTGAACCAGCATGGCTACCACAGCATCTTGCAGCAGCATGCTATTCCATCCGGTTTGCGTTTAGTTGGACCATCATTTATTTTTCAACAGGACAATGACCCCAAACACACCTCCAGACTGTGTAAGGGCTATTTGACCAAGAAGGAGAGTGTTGGGTGCTACGCCAGATGACCTGGCCTCCACAGTCACCAGACCTGAACCCAATCGAGATGGTTTGGGGTGAGCTGGACCGCTCACCTCTTCAATTTTGAATAAATCCCCAACAGTGTCACCAGCAAAGCACCCCCACACCTTCACACCACCTCCTCCATGCTTCACAGTGGGAACCAGGCATGTAGAGTCCATCCGTTCACCTTTTCTGCGTGCAAAGCAGTCATCAAAGCAAAAGGTGGCTACTTTGAAGAACCTAGAATATAAGACATATTTTCAGTTGTTTCACACTTTTTTGTAAAGTGTAATGTATAATTCCACATGTGTTAATTCATAGTTTTGATGCGATTCTACAATTTTCATAGTCATGAAAATACAGAAAAATCTTTGAATGAGAAGGTGTGTCCAAACTTTTGGTCTGTACAGTGTATGTGTATATATATATATATATATATATATATATCCTGGTTGCATGATAC
The DNA here is from genome assembly GCA_033576555.1 of Oophaga sylvatica. Classification (NCBI taxonomy): domain Eukaryota; kingdom Metazoa; phylum Chordata; class Amphibia; order Anura; family Dendrobatidae; genus Oophaga; species Oophaga sylvatica. Next base: position 36,103 of record JARQOD010003666.1, read on the forward strand.
CCTGTATGAGGGGGGGCATGTAACTATGAGGAGGGCAGCATTATATTCTGTGGTTGGGCTGTATTATACTATATGAAGGGGGCTGCATTATATTCTATGGGGGGCTGCATTATACTCTATGATGCTTGCTGCATTATATTCTATGGGGAGCTACATTATATTCTATGAGGAGGGCTATATTATACTATATGAGGGGCTTCATTATACTATATGAGGGGGCTACTTTATATTCTATGAGAGGGGCTACCCCAACCCCTGCTACATAATTACTACCTTATATTATACCCTGATATTAGCGCGTTTTACCGCACAATTGGTGATCTTGTATTTATTTCTATGTAGCTACATAGTGGGCCCCAAGAATGATTTTCTCTGGTGGGCCCAAGGTGCTCCAGTCCGACGCTGCCTGGGAGTGCAGTTCCAGGGTTAGGTGAGTATTGGTGGAGGTGGAGTGCGGTGATCGCAGCCTGTCATCAGTATTACAGTACAGGCTGCAGACCACCGACGTGTTCAGAGCACAGCAGGGAGATCATCACACTGCTGTGCTCTGAACAAAGACTAGTGGAGCGTCCTGCAGGGCCGTGGCGTACTTGGTACCGGGTCGGCACAGTTCTTAAAGGGGAAGTTTCACGGCAGAAGTGACCCGGTCCGTGGCCCTGGGCGTCCAATAAAAAGGATGTTGAAAAAGATGAAAAAGGGAATATGGAGCCGCCCCCTAGGGCCTTGGGGTACTCGGTACTGGGCTGGGCAGTTCTTAAAGGGGAAGTAATGGCAGCAGTGACCAGGTCCGTGGCCCTGGGCGTCAAATAAAATGTTAAAAGATGATGGTCGAGGTAGTTTGTAGGGGAATTAGTTTGTGACGCTACCCGTGGTGTTCGGCTATATATGGCCGATGATGCGGTTCAGGTCCACTGGGGTGGATGGTGACGCAGCAGAGATGTTACTGCTCCCCACAGGTAGAGCGGGGCCCCAGGGCAGATATGGCAGTCTGTTCAGGTAATGGTGAACGTTGAGGTGCAGAGAATAAGCAAGGGACACAGAAAAGTGCATTTTTCTTTACCTTTTACTTCTTGGTAAATGAAGAAGCAATCCGGGGTACTAGTTACAGATGATAGCAGGAGTTCGGCTTACCTGGAAGCATTCAGGGGGTCCACCCTGCCAGGTGGGGTTAGAGGCCTTCCTGCTGCACTCTCTTTTCTGATCCCTGCTGCCTGTAGCTAGCTGCGACCCTCTCCTGCGTGTTGGCTTTAACCTGTATGGCAAACAGCGTGAGCCTATCACAGGCACTTGTCTGATCACTGGCAGCCCTGGGCTCCTGGTCTGCTGCGGTGCCTCCACGTGTTCTGTGTGGTCAGGGAGCTTGTAGTCCCCTGCCCTCCAGATTCGGCTGTTGGGGTGTACAGCATCCGCACAGCCCAGGACTCTGGCGTCCTTTTTATCAGCGCTCCGCTCCGGGATCAGCTCTAACGCAGCTGCGATTCCCAGAGCTCTTGTCTCCGTTCCTCTCTCTTCCCTCTCCTCAGTCTTTCTGACTCTTTCCAGAACAATCTCCTTACCTCAGCACTAACTCCTCCCACCAACTGTCACTCCCTTAAGCTCCACCCATTTTGGTCTGGAGTTAGAATAAGTGTTGTATGCTGTGTTTTACCTAGCATGGGGACCTCTTCCTGCTTCCAGGCATGACATCACCACCCTGTAGAGGGAGTAAATGTCACCGTGGCAACCGGACTCTGGGTTGCCACACTAGGATGCCGCACTGCATGGGAGCAAAGGCAAGATGAGTACAAGCATTTGATTTTATTTCTATACATTGAATATATGGGGGTGCACATACCAGGATGGGTTTATATACCTGAATGAGTGCCATATACCAGGAATTGGTGACATTATGCCAGGATGAGGGCCATATACCAGGATGGGGCCATATGGCCATATACAAGGATGAAAACCATTTACCAGGATGGGGCCATATACCGTGATGAAGACATATACCTGGATGGGGTCCTATGCCAGGATGTGAACATATGCCAGGATAGGGACATATAGCAGGATTGGTTCCATATACTAGAATGGAGACATATACCAGGAATTGGGGACATTATACCAGAATGGGTGACATTATGCCAGGATGGGGGCCATATACTAGGATGAGCGCCATATGCCAGGATGGGAATCATATGCCAGGATGGGTCCATATACCAGGATGGGGCCATATACCAGGATGGGGACTATATACCGGATGAGGCCATATACCAGGATGGGGACATATAACTGGATGGTGCCATATGCCAGGATGGGGGATATATGCCAGGATGAGTGACATATGCCAGGATGGGGCTATATACCAGGATGGGGTGATATACCAGGATTATGGCCATATACCAGGATGGGGACATATACCAGGATGGGGGCCATATATCAGGATGGACGACATTATTCCAGGATGAGGGCCATATACCAGGATGGGGACATATACCAGGATGGGAGCATATACCAGGATGAGGACATTATACCAGCATGGGGCCATATACCAGGATAAATGCCATATGTTAGGATGGGAACCATATACCAGGATGGGGACATATAACTGGATGGTGCCATATGCTAGGATGAGCGCCATATGCCAGGATGGGAATCATATGCCAGGATGGGTCCATATACCAGGATGGGGCCATATACCAGGATGGGGCTATATACCAGGATGGGGTGATATACCAGGATTATGGCCATATACCAGGATGGGGACATATACCAGGATGGGGGCCATATATCAGGATGGACGACATTATTCCAGGATGAGGGCCATATACCAGGATGGGGACATATACCAGGATGGGAGCATATACCAGGATGAGGACATTATACCAGCATGGGGCCATATACCAGGATAAATGCCATATGTTAGGATGGGAACCATATGCCAAGATGGGGACATATACTAGGATGGGGGCCATACACCAGATGTGGACATATACCAAGATGAGGGCCATATGCTAGGATGGTGACCTTATGCCAGGATACAGTTAGGTCCATAAATATTTGGACAGAGACAACATTTATCTAATTTTGGTTCTAGACATTACCACAATGAATTTGAAACAAAACAAATCAGATGCAGTTGAAGTTCAGACTTTCAGCTTTCATTTGAGGGTATCCACATTAAAATTGGATGAAGGGTTTAGGAGTTTCAGCTCCTTAACATGTGCCACCCTGTTTTTAAAGGGACCAAAAGTAATTGGACAATTGACTCCAAGGCTATTTCATGGACAGGTGTGGGCAATCCCTTCATTATATCATTCTCAATTAAGCAGATAAAAGGGCTGGTGTTGATTTGAGGTGTGGTGTTTGCATTTGGAAGGTTTAGCTGTGAAGGAAACATGCGGTCAAAGGAGCTCTCCATGCAGGTGAAACAAGCTATCCTTAAGCTGCAAAAAACAGAAAAAACCCATCCGAGAAATTGCTACAACTTTAGGAGTGGCAAAATCTACAGTTTGGTACATTCTGAGAAAGAAAGAAAGCACTGGTGAACTCATCAATGCAAAAAGACCTGGGCGCCCACGGAAGACAACAGTGGTGGATGATCGCAGAATACTCTCCATGGTGAAGAGAAACCCCTTCACAACAGCCAACCAAGTGAACAACACTCTCCAGGAGGTAGGCGTATCAATATCCAAATCTACCATAAAGAGAAGACTGCATGAAATTAAATACAGAGGGTTCACTGCACGGTGCAAGCCACTCATAAGAATCAAGAATAAAAAGGCTAGGCTGGACTTTGCTAAAAAACATCTAAAAAAGCCAGCACAGTTCTGGAAGAACATTCTTTGGACAGATGAAACCAAGATCAACCTCTACTAGAATGATGGAAAGAGAAAAGTATGGCGAAGGCGTGGTACAGCTCATGATCCAAAGCATACCACATCATCTGTAAAACATGGGGAAGCAGTGTGATGGCTTGGGCATGCATGGTTGCCAGTGGCACTGGGTCACTAGTGTTTATTGATGATGTGACACAGGACAGAAACAGCCGAATGAATTCTGAGGTATTCAGAGCCATACTGTGTGGTGCTCAGATCCAGCCAAATGCAGCCAAACTGATTGGTCGTCGTTTCATACTACAGATGGACAATGACCCAAAACATAAAGCCAAAGCAACCCAGGAGTTTATTAAAGCAAAGAAGTGGAATATTCTTGAATGGCCAAGTCAGTCACCTGATCTCAACCCAATTGAACATGCATTTCACTTGTTAAAGACTAAACTTCAGACAGAAAGGCCCACAAACAAACAACAACTGAAAACCACCGCGGTGAAGGCCTGACAGAGCATCAAAAAGAAGGAAACACAGTGTCTGGTGATGTCCATGAGTTCAAGACTTCAGGCAGTCATTGCTAACAAAGGGTTTTCAACCAAGTACTAGAAATGAACATTTTATTTACAATTATTTAATCTGTCCAATTACTTTTGGTCCCTTTAAAAACAGGGTGGCACATGTTAAGGAGCTGAAACTCCTAAACCCTTCATCCAATTTTAATGTGGATACCGTCAAATGAAAGCTGAAAGTCTGAACTTCAACTGCATCTGATTTGTTTTGTTTCAAATTCATTGTGGTAATGTCTAGAACCAAAATTAGATAAATGTTGTCTCTGTCCAAATATTTATGGACCTAACTGTATGTAGAAAAAAATCTCCAGCGCAAAAATGAATAAAAATTCAATTTTTATTGGATAAAGTTAAAATCCATCTTGATAGAAAAAAGACATATACAAGTGGGGTCATGAATAAGACCTGCTAGGTCGAAACGCGTCGGTTTCAGACCACCAGGGACCCCTCTTGTATATGTCTTTTTTCTATCAAGATGGATTTTAATTTTATCCAATAAAAATTTAATTTTTATTCATTTTTGCGCTGGAGATTTTTTTCTACATGTTTTGCTGAAGCCAACGCCTCTAATCAAGGTGGCTCCGTGCGCATGAGGATTCTGATCTACTGCTGAGATTGAACATCTTCTGGACTACTGCTGAGACTGGTGAGCTGACTATTTTCCTGCTTTTTCCCTCTTTTTCCCTGCTTACACTTATGCCAGGATAGGGCCATATACCAGGATGAGGGCCATATTCCAGGATTGGGAATGCCAGGATGGAGCCATATACCAGGGTGAGGGCCATATACCAAGATGGGGACATATACCAAGATGGGGGCAGTATATCAGGATGGGACCATATACCAGGATAGGGACATTTAATAGGATGGGGATATTATACCAGGATGGGGCCATATATCAGAAAGAGGGCCATATGCCAGGATGGGAACCATAGGCCAGGATGGGGCCATATCCCAGGATGAGGGCCATATACCAAGATGGGGTGATATACCAATATACAAGGATGAGGACATATACCAGTAATGGGTTACAATATACCATAGTGGGTGTCATTATACCAGGATGATTGACACATGCCAGGATGAGGGCCATATGCCAGGATGGGGATCATATGTCAGGATGGGGCCGTATACCAGGATGACGGCCATATGCCACGATGGGGACCATATGCCAGAATGTGGACTTATTCCAGGATGAAAGGCCATATATCCAGATGGAGACATATACCAGGATGGGGACCATATGCCAGAATGGAGCCATATGCCATGATGGGGGCCATATATAAAGATGGGGGACATTACTCCAGGATGATGTCCATATGCCAGGATGGGGACATATACCAGGAATTGGAGACAATATACCAGGATGAATGTCATTATACCAGGATGGGGGACATATACCAGGATGGAAGACATACTGTATACCAGGATGGAGACATATTCCCGGATGGGGATACATACCAGGATGGGGGCCATATACTAGGATTGGGACTATACACAGGAATGAGGCCATATTCCAGGAAGGGGACATGTAACTGGATGGGGTCATTGCCAAGATGGGGGATATATGCTAGGAATAGGGACATATGCCAGGATGGGGCCATATACCAGATTGAGGGCCATATACCAAGATGAGGACATATACCAGGAATGGGGGCAATATACCAGAATGGGGTGATATACCTGAATTAGGGCCATATACCAGGATGGGGACATATACCAGGATGAGGCCATATACCAGGATGGGGGCCATATACCAGGATGGGACATTATTCTAGGATGAGTGCCATATACTAGGATGGGGACATATACCAAGATGGGGACATATACCAGGATGAGTGCCATATGTCCAGATGGGGCCATATGCCAGGATGAGGGTCATATACTAGGATGAGGGCCATATGCCCAGATGGGGTTATAATGCCAGGATGAGGGTCATATGCCAGGATGGTGACTGTATGTCAGGATGGGGCCATATACCAAGATGATGGTCATATGCTTGGATGTGAACATATGCCAGGATAGGGACATATAGCAGGATGGGTTCCATATACTAGAATGGAGACATATACCAGGAATGGAGGACATTATACCACAATGGGTGACATTATGCCAGGATGGGGGCCATATACTAGGATGAGCGCCATATGCCAGGATGGGGCCATATACCAGATTGAGGGCCATATACCAGGATGGGGACATATACCAGGATAAGGACCATATACCAGGATGGGACATATACCAAGATGGGGATATATGCCAAGATGGGGTACTGTTGTGAATGCTCGTGATTCTGAGTTGGGGCTCCCTCTGGTGGCTGTTGATATTAATGAAGCTGCCTTGACAGACAGAGGCCCTTCAGCTGAGGATCCAGCTGCTGATGATTGAATCATAGAATGGTAGAGTTGGAAGGGACCTCCTGGGCCATCTGGTCCAACCCCAATTGGCAATCTGGGAGTTATGACTGGGGAGATTTAAGGGAGTAACTTTCCCATGATCCTCGCCGGTGATTAGTTGTCTCTTCCTGGTCCAGTTTGGAAGCCAGCTTTCTGCTGTCTCCTGTAAATTTCAGTTAAGTCATTTTCTGCTTGTTTCTGTGATTTTGTTTTCTTTTGTTTTTTCTGCCTTCTGAGTTAGGTCAGCCGGGTCCCCCTGCTGGGGCCTGTGCTGGTCTCTGTATCTCAGTTATTTCGTTCAATTGTTCAGTCCCTGTTATTTCAGTGGCTGCTGGGTAGATACCTGTTCACACCAGAGTTCTGATATAGCGGGGAGAGATCGTCTGGTCTCAGTGTTTTTTTTGGAATCAGAAGTGTTGGAATTTTTCCTAGGGTTTTGCTGGATTGCAGAAAGTATTCTTTTCTGTCCTGTCCTAACTAGATAGTTTTGGGCCCCAGCGTTTGCTTGCTCTATTTTCTGCCTGCGTTTGTATTTCATCTTGTCTCACCACCAATATACATTCCTTTGGGGCGCTACTCCGGGGCAGTTAGCTTTCCCCTTTCTATCTTTAGGCTTAGCTAACTCTCCGGCTGTGTCGAGGCGTCTAGGTCATCGTAGGTACGTCCCACGGCTGCTTCTAGTTGTGAGTTAGTTTAGGGGTCTGCAATCCATTAGTTACCAACCTCTCTGGGTGACTGGCTGCCTTGGCTATTTTTGATACTGTCCTCCTCGGCTACCATATCATAACAGAATCACCGGCCAAACGGTAATCCTAGGGTACTCAAAAGAAGGAAAGAATGGTAAAAAAAAGGGTTGTCAGAATTTTTTATATATTTTTTCCTCTTTTTCTCTGGGGGCTGTAGGAGGACTATTTCTTCAATGGAAATTAAGCATTTGTCCAATAGTGTTGAGCAGCTTGCTGCTGAAGTTCGGAGTATGTCTACCTATCTCACTTGGTTGTCTGCTGCAGAACCTAAGATCCCTATTCGTGATTTATTTTTTCGGGATCGGTCTAAGTTCTTGAACTTTAAGAATAATTGTAAATTGTTTTTTGCCTTGAAACCTAATTCCTCAGGGAACTCGGTGCAGCAGGTTAAAATTGTCATCTCCCTGTTTCGCGGTGACCCTCAGGATTGGGCGTTTTCACTGACACCTGGGGATCCTGTTTTGGCTAATGTTGATGTGTTTTTTCAGGCTCTGAGTTTATTGTATGATGAACCTAACGTGATTGATCAAGCTGAGAAAACCTTATTGGCTTTGAACCAGGGTTAGGAAACAGCAGAGTTATATTGTCAGAAATTCCGAAAATGGGCAATCCTTACTAAATGGAACGATGATGCACTCGCGGCTCTTTCTCACAAAGGACTGGCAGAGACCGTAAAAGATGTTATGGTGGGATTTCCTGTCCCCTCGGGGCTCAACGATTCTATGTCATTAGCTATTCAAATTGACCGACGCTTGCGTGAACGTAAAACTATGCGAGAGGTTGTGTTCCCTTTCGAACGGGCCCCTGAGCCCATGCAGTGTGATGGGGTTGTTTCTGGGGCTCAGCGTCGAGAATTTCGGAAGCGTAATAAGTTGTGTTTTTATTGTGGAGATGCTTCTCATACTATTTCCGTCTGCCCTATGGGGGGAAGAAGTTTTTCGCGCTCATTTGTTTTGGGCAATGTACAGTGTAAATTTCTCTTGACTGTTACCTTGATCTGCTCCTTGTCCACATTTTCTGCTCAGGCTTTTGTGGATTCAGGAGCAGCCCTGAACCTGATGGATTTAGATTTTGCCAAACGTTGACACTCCTGTGTTTTCTACCTCACCCCAGCCTCAGGAGATCCCCGGCTGTTTGGCTGATTATTCGGATGTGTTTAGTGAAAGTAAGTCTGCGTCCTTGCCTCCTCATAGGAGTTATGATTGCGCGATTGAGTTGGTGCCCGGTTGTAAATATTCCAACGCTCGGCTCTTCAATTTGTCTGTACCTGAGCATGATGCTATGCGATCTTATATCAAAGAGTCATTGGAGATGGGTCATATTAGACCATCCTCTTCACCCTTGAGTGCCGGCTTTTTATTTGTGGCCAAAAAGGATGGTTCATTGAGACCATGTATTGACTATCGTCTCCTTAAAAAGATCACTGTTAAATATCAGTATCCGTTACCCCTGATTTCCAATTTATTCTCCCGAGTGAAAGGTGCTAGTTGGTTTACCAAGCTTGACCTTAGGGGGGACATATAATCTTATTCGCATTAAGCACGGGGATGAATGAAAGACTGCTTTTAATACCCCTGAGGGGCATTTTGAGTACCTAGTGATGCCTTTTGGGCTCACTAATGCCCCTTCCGTCTTTCCAATTTTTCATGAACGATATTTTCCGGGATTTTGTGGATAAGTTTTTGATCGTCTATTTGAACGATATTTTGATTTTTTCTAATGACTGGGATTCTCATGTGGAGCATGTTCAGATGGTGTTTTGTACTTTGAGAGAAAATGATTTGTATGTCAAGGGATCAAAATGTCTCTTTGGCGTACAGAAGGTTTCGTTTTTGGAATTCATTCTTTCTCAGTCTGCTATTGAAATGGACCCAGTCAAGGTCCAGGCCATTTCTGATTGGGTTCAGCCCACTTCATTAAAGGCTCTTCAGAGATTTTTGGGTTTTGCTAATTTTTACCGTAAATTTATAAGTAATTTTTCTGGTATTGTGAAACCACTGACTGATTTGACCAAAAAAGGGCTCTGATGTGGGAAATTGGTCTCCAGAGGCAGTTTCGGCTTTTCAGGAGCTTAAGCGGAGATTCACTTCTGCTCCGGTTCTGCGGCAACCTGATGTTTCTCTCCCATTTCAGGTGGAAATAGAAGCTTCTGAGATTGGGGCAGGAGCCGTTTTGTCCCAAAGGGATCCTGTAACCTCTAAGATTAACCCTTGTGCCTTCTTCTCCCGAAAGTTTTCCCCAGCTGAACGTAATTATGATGTGGGGAATTGGGAATTATTGACTATGAAGTGGGCGTTCGAAGAGTGGAGACATTGGTTAGAGGGAGCCAAACATCAAGTTGTGGTCCTCACTGACCACAAAAACTTGATCTATCTCGAATCGGCCAAGCGATTGAATCCTAGACAAGCCAGGTGGGGCTTGTTTTTCACATGTTTTAACTTTGTGGTCTGCTTTCTCCCGGGTACTAAGAATGTTAAGGCGGATGCCCTCTCTCGGAGTTTCCTTGCGGATTCTCTTGATGTGACTGAGCCTACGGCCATTCTGAAGGAGGGTGTGGTTCTTTCCGCTATCTCACCCAATTTGAGACTGGCCCTGGAGCAATTTCAGGGGGACAAACCTGAACGTTGCCCTGCGGGGAAATTGTATGTCCCAGACCAATGGAGGAATACTGTTTTGTCTGAAGTTCATTGCTCTGCATTGGCTGGTCATCCCGGTATTTTTGGTAATAGAGATTTGGTGAGTCCGTCCTTTTGGTGGCCTACTTTATCTCGTGATGTCAGGAATTTTGTGCAGTCCTGTGGGACTTGTTCTCGGTCCAAGCATTGCTCTCGCTCTAGTGGATGATTAATGCCATTACCTGGATTTTATTTCCGACCTCCCTGTGTCTCAGAGAATGACCGTTATCTGGGTGATCTGTGATAGATTTTGCAAGATGATCCATCTTGTGCCACTGCTGAAGTTGCCATCCTCTTCCGAGTTGGTGCCCTTGTTTTTTCAGCAGGTGGTTCGGTTGCACGGCATTCCGGAGAACATTGTGTCTGACAGAGGAGTCCAATTTGTTTCCAGATTTTGGAGGACCTTTTGTTCTAAACTGGGAGTTCAGCTGTCTTTCTCCTCTGCGTTTCACTCTCAGACCACTGGGCAGACTGAGAGAACAAACCAGACCTTGGAAACTTATTTGAGATGTTTTGTGTCTGCTGATCAAGATGACTGGGTCTCTTTTTTGCCTTTGGCTGAATTTGCTCTAAATAATAGGGCTTGTTCTGCCACTTTGATGTCCCCTTTTTTCTGCAATTTCGGGTTTCATCCTCGATTTTCTTCGGGGGAAGGTGGAGGCTTCTGTCTGTCCGGATGTTGACTCTATGGTGGAGAGAATGCAGCAGATTTGGGATCAAGTAGTGGATAAGTTGTCTCTCTCTCAGGAGAGGGCCCAGCGGTTTGCCAACCGGCATAGGACTGATGGTCCTCGGTTTAAAGTGGGTGACATGGTTTGGTTGTCCTCAAGAAATATCCCTATGAAGGTTGCGTCTCCAAAATTTAAGCCAAGGTTCATTGGACCTTATAAGATCTTGGAAATTCTTAATCCCGTTTCCTTCCGTTTGGCTCTTCCAGGGACGTTTAAGATTCACAACGTCTTCCACAAATCTTTATTGAAAAGGTTTGTTGAGCCAGTGGTTCCTATGGCTGCGCCCCTGAGCCTGTTTTGGTTGAGGGCAATCTGGAGTATGAAGTGGAGAAGGTATTGGATTCTCGTCTGGCTAGACGGAGACTCCAGTACTTGGTTAATAGGAAAGGTTATGGTCAGGAGCACAATTCTTGGGTGTTTGCTTCTGACATTCATGCTGAGCGATTGGTTCACGCCTTTCACTGGGCTCACCCTGATCGGCCTGGTGGCGCAGGTGAGGGTTCGGTGACCCCTCCTCAAGGAGGGGGGTACTGTTGTGAATGCTCGGGATTCTGAGTTGGGGCTCCTCTGGTGGCTGTTGATATTAATGAAGCTGCCTTGACGGACAGAGGCCCTTCAGCTGAGGATCCAGCTGCTGATGATTGGCAATCTGGGAGTTATGATTGGGGACATTTAAGGGAGTAACTTTCTCATGATCCTCGCCGGTGATTAGTTGTCTCTTCCTGGTCCAGTTTGGAAGCCAGCTTTCTGCTGTCTCCTGCAAATTTCAGATAAGTCATTTTCTGCTTGTTTCTGTGGTTTTGTTTTATTTTGTTTTTCCTGCCTTCTGAGTTAGCTCAGCCGGGTCCCCTGCTGGGGCCTGCGCTGGTCTCTGTTTCTTAGTTATCTCAGTTCATTTAATGCAAAGAAACTCCAGAGCTGCATTTGAACATGTCAAAGTAAGACACACGTGTGCAGAAATTAATCCCCGTGACCATAGAACGGACTCAAGATTGTATAGCAAAAAAGGAGAACAACAAGTCCACTACCAAAAATACAAATTTTTATTTTTATTATAGACACATAAGAGAAAGACAGGCTGTAAGAAATATATTGCATGCACAATAGAGCTAAATAAGCATACATGAAACAACCATGGAGTGAAAAAATGACCTGGTGATAGTCCAAGCAGTCAGACAAATGTAAGCCGTGAAGGGAAAGGTAAGTCCAATCCACCAACGAACCATAATAATATAAGGGGTTAAATGGTAAACCCTATCATATGGGCAATATCATATAGCTCAAGTGAAAAAAGCGAGGAGCAATGGTGAAGCACCCACAATTATAGCAAGTGCAACAGCTAATATTACAATACTGCCAATGGACAGGTTTGCAGATCCAGACAATTGACAATAGCCCATAGGTGAAATGTAAATATGTGGCTTAGCTCTATCAATCAGCGGTGGCAGTGCAAATATGTACATTCAAAATAGAAACATGAAATGAAACCGCCGCTTGCAGAGTCATGTCAAGAGCCCACAAACAAGCCCAAAATGTGATCAGTGGAACGGAGTACCCTTACCCATGATGAGGCGAACTGGGACACACGGCTTACATTTGTCTGACTGCTTGGACTATCACCAGGTCATTTTTTCACTCCATGGTTGTATTTTTGGTAGTGGACTTGTTGTTCTCCTTTTTTGCTATCTCGGTTCATTTGTTCAGTCCCTGTTATTTCAGTGGCTGCTGGGTAGATACCTGATCACACCAGAGTTCTGATATAGCGGGGAGAGATCATGTGGTCTCAATATTTTTTTGGAATCAGAAGTGTTGGAATTTTTCCTAGGGTTTTGCTGGATTGCGGAAAGTATTCTTTTCTGTCCTGTCCTATCTAGACAATTTTGGGCCCCAGCATTTGCTTACTCTATTTTCTGCCTGCGTTTGTATTTCATCTTGTCTCACTGTTAATATATGTGTGGGGGCTACCTATTCCTTTGGGGCACTACTCCGGGGCAGTTAGCTTTCCCCTTTCTATCTTTAGGCTTAGGTAACTCTCCGGCTGTGTCGAGGCATCTAGATCATCGTAGATACGTCCCACGGCTGCTTCTAGTTGTGCGGTTAGCTTAGGGGTCTGCAATCCATTAGTTACCAACTTCTCTGGGTGACTGGCTGCCTTGGCTATTTTTGTTACTGTCCTCCTCGGCTACCATATCATAACAGGGTCCATATAACAGAATGGGGCCATATACCAGGATGAGAGATATATACCAAGATAGGGTGATATACAAGTAATAAAGTAATAGGGGACATTATACCAAGATGAGGGCCATATGACAGAATGGGGACCATATGCCTGGATGGGACCATAAACCAGGATGAGGGCCATATACCAAGATGGGGACATATACCAGGATTAGGGCCATATACCAGAATGGGGACATATATCAGGATGAGTGCCATATACCAGGATGGGATATATACCAAGATGGGGATATATGCCAAGATGGGGTCCATATAACAGGATGGGGCCATATACCAGGATGAGAGCCATATACCTAGATGGGGTAATATACAAGTAATGGTGGACATTATACCAAGATGAGGGCCATATGACAGGATGGGGACTATATGCCCGGATGGGACCATATACCAGGATGAGTGCCATATACCAAGATGGGGCCATATACTAAGATGGGTACATATACCAGGATGAGGGCCATATGCCAGGATGGTGACCGTATGCCAGGATGGGCCCATATACCCTGCTCCGTCCACTTCTCTGGCAGAAGTGGTGTAATGCATGACGCCACTCTCTCTACTTCTATGGAAGCAATGGTGTAATGCGTAACCCTGCTCTGTCCACTTCTATGGGAGCAGTGATGTAATGTGTTGAAAAACCATTTTTTTATAGCACCTTCACTTTAAGTAAAATATACAATGGCCCATGTTGATAAAGTGGTTTCCCTACTCAAACGGTGCAAGGAATACAGACTTATACAAAAGAAAGTTTATGAGAGGGCAATTAGCTCTCTTAAAAGGCAATCCACTTCAAAACTACAAAACTTTAACATCAAGGAACGTATTGAACAGTAGTAGATCGTGAGTATATATAATAATATTCGGTTTGTACTTGACTTGCATCATTTTATATAGCTTGCTGTCAATCGCCTCAGCATCTTCTCCTTCACTCTCATCACAGCACAGCCTTTCTCTTAGGCCGGTGTTACACTTGCGTGTGTGATGCGAGAAACTCGCACGAGTCTCTCACATCAACACCCGGCACTGCCACCGGCACTCGGACAGGAGTGTGTGGCTGCATAGAAATACATGCAGCCGCACGCTCCGATCCGAGTGCCGGGTGTTGATACGAGTTTCAAGCATTGCACACGCAAGTGTGACCCCGGCCTTAGTGTTGGTCTCCGACTCCATTTGGTGAAAGGCTAATCTTTGCCTATTTGGCAGATGCACTCATCATACCTAGAAATAAGTCTCTTTGCCACCACTGTGGTGGTAATTCTTTTTCAAATAACTTTATTGAAAATTTTTATGTCAATAAGCAGAATAGATGGGGTAGGGGAGGATACAGTAGAAAGAAGTTGCTGTACAGGCTTAAGGGAGCAGTACAATGGAAAGTATTGGCATCAGCCAGCACTCTTTCTGGCGCCACTCCTGTCAGTCTCCAGATCACTCCACTGTCTGCTTACATCTCAAAGTAAGTTTATGAGAGCCTTGCTCTTATGGACTAAAGGGTATGCCACACTAAACAACATCGCTAACGGGATCGCTAAAAAACGTCACTATTTAGCGATCCCGTTAGCGATGTTGTTGTGTGCGGCAGCTGCCAGCGACGAGCTTCCTGCTGTGATCTCGCTCGTCGCTGGAATCGTTCCGGACCCTATTTTATCGCCGGCGCTCCCGCTGGGTAAGTATAATCGCTAAGTGTAGCACCTTTTCTTAGCGATTTAGCGGTACTTTTGTACCGCTAAACTCGTTAAGGAGATCGCTAACCGCGATAGCGTCCTTAACGACATCGCTAAGTTAGGTAGCTACTAGCGATATAGAAACAATCCCGCTAGCGATCTCATTAGTATGCGACGCTAACGAGATCGCTAGCGGGATTGTGTAGTGTGGCAGTACCTTTACACTGAGATCTTGTGACAGTGATCTCTGACTTACGTTCAGTCAAAAGTTGTGGTTGTAAGATGGAGGAGTGGGACCACCAGAGCAGCGCCAGGAAGAGCTGAAGTCAGCAGTTGGTAAGTATAAAACTAAGCTCAGGGAACTTAGATTAGTAGCACCAGTCCGGCGTTGAAATAATAAAAATACACTGTAATTTTGCTTTTGTTTTTTTAAAGAGGATGGCGGGTATTTTCAACCCTCCTATAGGGGTGTTGAAACAAGGAAACTTGAAAATGGTGTTGTAATATCTGTCTAAATTAAAAATGTTCATAATGAGGTAAAGTGTATCAATATCTAAGTCTAGGAAGAAGAAAAGCTTTCAAGTATTGAAGAAAATTTTGAGGGTTTATCTTGAGATATAAACTACTAGTAACACGTATGAACAGAAAGGCAAAATCAAACTCTACTAAAATGTAATGTTTTTTGACACTGACTGTGTAAGGAGGTTGACCGGACCGCGGGTACCTGCATGCAGGGTCCGGAACTTGAGAGGTTGCATCCTCTGTTTCTGGGGGCAAGCCTGATGAAGGCGGACCTTCCACTGCTGCCGGAGGGAGGCTTGAGACAGACGTAGCTTCCTGTTGAGAGGAGGGGGCGGGGAGAACCTAGAAAGAGCGCGCAGCCACAGGAGTATAAAAAGGAAAAGCGTGCGCTGCAGGAGAAGTTGGCGCCAAGTAAGTGCTGCGCGCAGAGTGGTGAGCAGCATGCTCTGCTTCCCACACCTGAGAGGGCTGGGCCTGTGACAGGCCGTGCTGCTGTTCAGGATAGGAGCTGTAGTTCTGGGGGGGATTAGCTGTGCCAACAGAGCCGTGCCAGCAGAGCGGAGCTGTGCGGAGCAGAGCAGAGTTAAGCTAGGTGCCGTACCCAGCGTGATAGTGAGTACTGCACACGCTTTGCCCAAGAGTGACCGCATTCTTGACAGACCTCTGCATACAGGTCCACCATTTGTGGACGACCGACTGTCAGCTCCCCACTACCCTCCACGCTAGGAGGTGACCCCAATTGAAGGCAGAGACTGAACTGAGTGTGCGACGCAGAGAGAGAGACAGACGGCTAGGCCAGAGCCTGACTACTAAGGACTTGTGTACACCGCGGAGCGAAGTCTCGTTCCGGTGGTTCCCCACACTAGACTCAGTACCGTGCTAGACACGTTTAAACACGGAAAATCTTCCTGCCTGTTGTGAATATGCTGGAGGCAGCTTCTGAGCTGGGGCTCCCTCCGGTGGTTGCTGAGGGTAATGAACTGATTACGGAATGGTAGGATATAAGTGGCCTGAGTTCAAAGCAGCCTTGCCAGTTATCAATTGTTCCTTCTGGTCTTGCTTGAAGCTCTGCTAGTTTCCTGCTCTCCTTCAGATAAGTGTTTGCTGTTTTTTTTTCCTCTGTTTGATTTTCTCTGCTGGTTTGCTGCTTGCAGTGGACTGCAGCCTGTCCCCTTTTGGGGGTCTGGCGCTGCAATTGTGCTCAGTTTGTGTCTGCACTTTTGCTTTGCTCCTTTGTTACTTTTTATTTGCTGAATTGCGTTTTGTTACACCAGAGATCTGATTTAGGTGGATGAGATCGTGTGATCTCAGGTTTTTTGGCAATCAGAAGTGTTGGTATTTTTGTTAGGGTGTTTTTTTGGATTGCAGTCAGAATTCTTTCCTGTACTTTTCTGTCTAGACAGATTGGGCCCCAGCGTTTGCTCATTTTATTTTCTGTCTGTGTCCGTGCTTTCTTCTTGTCTAACCGCCATTACATGTTTGGGGGCTTCCTATTTTCTTTGGGGATCTGCTCCGGGGCAGATAGCTTTCATCTTTCTGCCTTTAGGTGTAGTTATCTCTCAGGCTGTGACGAGGCATCTAGGATCACCGTAGGAAAGCTCCACGGCTACCTCTAGTTGTGTGGTTAGTTCAGGTTACTGCAATCCAATAGGTTCCAGCCTCTCTGGTGTATTACCGCTTTTGCTATTTTTTGCTATTTCTCCTCAGTTACCTAAACATAACAGTATAACCGGCCCAAAAACTGAAAATTGTATGGTACTCACAGAAGGGGAAAATAGTAATAAGGAAACTCTGTTTGTTGCATTTTTTTTCCCCTCTTTTCTCTGGGTGCTGAGGAGGAATTTTTTTTTTTTTTCTCAATGGAGTTTGCACAGTTGTCTGGCCGTGTGGATCAGCTTGCCACTGAGGTTCGGAGTATTGCTACCTATCTTGCTAGGTTGCCGGTTGTGGAACCTAGGATCCCCATGCCAGATTTGTTTTTGGGGGATCGATCTAAATTTCTGAATTTCAAAAATAACTGTAAATTGTTTTTTGCCTTAAAGCCTAAGTCCTCAGGGAACGCGGCACAGCAGGTTCAAATTCTCATCTCCCTGCTGCGCGGCGACCCTCAGGATTGGGCTTTTTCCCTGACACCTGGGGATCCTGTTTTGAATGATATTGATGTATTTTTTCAGGCTCTGGGGTTATTGTACGATGAACCTAATGTCACTGATCAAGCTGAAAAGATCTTGTTGGCATAAAAATCAGGGTCTTGAAGACGCTGAGTTGTACTGTCAGAAATTTCGAAAGTGGGCAGTCCTGACCAAATGGAATGATGATGCTTTGGCAGCCCTTTTCGAAAGGGTCTGTCAGAAAAAGTAAAGGACGTTATGGTGGGATTCCCTTTTTCGAAAGGGTCTGTCAGAAAAATTAAAGGACGTTATGGTGTGATTCCCTGTTCCCTCTGGTCTCAATGATTCTATGTCTTTGGCTGTTATGAATGTGCTAGAGATGGTTTCTGAGCAGAGGCTCCCTCTGGTGGTTACAGACAGTACCAGGGTGGATTTGATTTAAATCAAACTGATTTAAATCACGATTTAAATCACGATTTAAATCACTAGTCAGTAAGGCTTGATTTAAATCAGTGATTTAAATCAAAGTTTCTACCAGACCGGTATATCTAATTTCATCATGTGCGATACGCCCCAGACCGGTGTATCTAATTTCATCATGCGCGATATGCCCCAGACCGGTGTATCTAATCCCATAATGCGATACACTACACTCAGCACTGTATCTAGATACATGCAGTGTGTCATGTGCTGTGAATAATCCCAGTGTGTGATACTCTCCACGTATCTGTGCTCAGTTTATAATACAGTGAGCAGCATGAACTAACAGAATAGATGCTGCCGGTCGTCCTCAGTGACAGCCTACTTGTCAGTATCACTGGCAGTCCCCAACAAAATGGCTCCGCTCTGTGAGCCTAAACTACATCCTCTGTTATTACAAACACCTAGTAACGGAGGAGAGAAGTCACACGTGATCAGACCCCGCCTGCATTTACTACTGTCGCAATACGAGCTAGCAGTTTATATTTCAGCAGCTGCTCTGCCTAGTGTTTAAAAGTGGAAATACCAAACATTTTACAATTATTTTTCAGATTTTATTTCTCGGCCTGCAATAAACCTCAGATCGTACACACAAACAGATCCAGACTTGTCTGTCTGTGGCTATGCTGCAGTATTGTGCTCAAAGTTTCACTTTCATTTTCTTGTCTGCTTGCCCTTCCTCCTCCTCACACTTAGATTCACATTCTTCTTGTGTTGTGCAGATCTATTCCACTCCAAACAATCAGAAACATATTGTCTAACTTCTTGGACTTGGCACTGAAGGGGTTGATTCTGTATTCATAGGTTTGTAGAACAATAGGATTAAGGTCTTTTTCTCAACTCTGTTCATGTTGTAACATTTTTGCCGTGAAGAAGAGGCTGGGACCTCTGCGGAGTCAAATTCAGCTTTGAGAACTGCGTAAATAAAGCGAGCGTCTGTGATAATATAGGAGAGAAACTGCCCACTAATCCTACAGAAACCTCTGGAAGAGCATGGCATTGTGAATGTTACACATATACAGCCTTTATTCTACTGAGTTAAACAACTCAGCTTTATCTCATGATGGAAGAACCTTTGGATGGTAAAATATTTTCCTCAAAAAGCAGTTTATTGAAAAAAAATCCGATTTAAATCAAAAAAAATCCGATTTAAATCAAAAAAATCCGATTTAAATCAAAAAAATCCGATTTTTTTGATTTTTTTAAAAAAATCATTGATTTTTATCCACCCTGGACAGTACTGAACCTTTCAGCGAGGAATGGCAATCTGGGTTCACTGACTGGTCTGATATAAGGGAGGTTCCCTCCCATGATTGTTGCCGGTGAACAATTGTTCTTGTATCAATTGTGGTTCCTGGTTCATTTGGAAGTTTGCTGGAGTCTTGCCTGCATCTCCTGCTTTCAGATAAGATATTTTTTGCTTTTCTTTTGTGCTTGCTTTTTGCATTGTTTTCTGCACTTTTGTGGAGGTTAGCCAGGTCCCCTCCTGGGGCCTGAGCTCCTCACAGTTTATCTGCAGCCACTGTTATTTGCTCATTTGCTTTTTCCTGTTTTTTCAGCGGCTGCAGCTTGGTTTTGTTCACACTGAGATCTGATTAAGCGGGTGGCGAGATCGTGTGATCTCAGTATTTTTCTAATCAGAATTGTTGGATTTTTGTAGGGTTTTCTGGGTTGCAGAAAGTAATCTCTCCTTTCCTATCCTATTTAGTCAGCTTGTGGCCCCAGCGTTTGCTCAATCTATTTTCTGCCTATGTTTGTGTTTTCATCTTGTCTAACCGCCATTATATGTTTGGGGGCTTCCTATTTTCTTTGAGGATCTGCTCCGGGGCAGATAGCTTTCATCTTTCTGTCTTTCTGCCTTTAGGTGTAGTTATCTCTCAGGCTGTGACGAGGCGTCTAGGATCAACGTAGGAACGCTCCACGGCTACCTCTAGTTGTGTCATTAGTTTAGGAATCTGCAACCCATCAGTTACCAACATCTCAGGTGTTCTGCTGTCCTGTTGTTGTTCCTGTCCTCCTCAGCTATCGAAACACAACAGTATCACCAGCCAAAACTGAAAATTATATGGTACTCACAGAAGGGAAAAATAGTGTGGAAAGAAAAAAGTTGTCAGAGTTGTCAGAGATTTATTTATTTTTTTCTGTCTGTTGCATTTTTTCCCTCTTTTTCTCTGGGTACTGAGGAGGATTTTTTTTTCTTTCAATGGAGTTTGCACAGTTGTCTGGCCGTGTGGATCAGCTTGCCACTGAGGTTCGGAGTATTGCTACCTATCTTGCTAGGTTGCCGGTTATGGAACCTAGGATTCCCATGCCAGATTTGTTTTTGGGGGATCGGGCTAAATTTCTGAATTTCAAAAATAACTAAGTTGTTTTTTGCCTTAAAGCCTAAGTCCTCAGGTAACGCAGCACAGCAGGTTCAAATTGTCATCTCTCTCCTGCGCGGCGATGCTCAGGATTGGGCTTTTTCCCTGACACCTGGGGATCCTGTTTTGAATGATATTGATGCATTTTTTCTGGCTCTGGGATTATTGTACGATGAACCTAATGTCACTGATCAAGCTGAAAAAACCTTGTTGGCATTAAATCAGGGTCTTGAAGACGCTGAGTTGTACTGTCAGAAATTCCGAAAGTGGGCAGTCCTGACCAAATGGAATGATGATTCTTTGACAGCCCTTTTTCGGAAGGGGCTGTCAGAGAATGTAAAGGATGTTATGGTGGGATTCCCTGCTCCCTCTGGTCTCAATGATTCTATGTCATTGGCTATTCAAATTGACAGACGTTTGCGTGAGTTCAGAGGTATGCGTGAGATAGTGTTGCCTTGTGAGCCAGCCTCTGAGCCCATGCAGTGTGATAGAGTGACTTCTGGGGCACAGCGTCATGAGTTTCAAAAGCGCAATGGGTTATGTTTCTACTGTGGTGATGCCTCTCATGCTATTTCAGTCTGCCCTAAGCGGGGAAGACGTTTTGCACACTCTGTTGTCTTGGGTAGTGTTCAGACTAAATTTCTGTTGACTGTTACCCTGATTTGCTCCCTGTCCACATTTTCTGCTCAGGCTTTTGTTGATTCAGGAGCAGCTATTAACCTGATGGATTTTGACTTTGCCAAACGTTGTGGGTTTCCCATGATACCCCTGCGGAAGTCTATTCCCCTACTGGGCATTGATTCTACCCCTTTGGCGGAGAATAAACCCCAGTTTTCTACTCTGGTGATAATGAGGGTTGAACCAGATCATCAGGAGAGTTGCAAATTTCTGGTGCTGTATAATCTGCATGACATTATTGTACTAGGTTTCTCTTGGTTACAGTCTCATAATCCTGTTTTGGATTGGAAATCTGTGTCTGTGACCAGTTGGGGCTGCCAATGTGTTAATGCCGACACTCCTGTTTTTTCTGCCTCTCCCAAGTCTCAGGATGTTCCTGACTTTTTGACTGATTTTTCAGATGTATTTAGTGAAAGTAAATCTGCATCTTTGCCCCTCACAGGAGCTACGATTGCACTAATTAATTAGTGCCTGGTGGTAAATTTCCTAAAGGTCGCCTTTTTAACTTGTCTGTACCTGAACACGATGCTATGCGATCTTATATCAAGGAGTCATTGGAGAAGGGTCATATCAGACCATCCTCTTCTCCCTTGGGTGCCGTTTTTTTCTTTGTGGCCAAAAAGGATGGTTCAATGAGACCGTGTGTTGATTATCGTCTCGAATAAGATCACTGTGAAGTATCAATATCCGTTACCCTTGATTTCTGACCTGTTTTCCAGGGTGAAAAGTGCTAGTTGGTTTACCAAGCTTGACCTTAGGGGGGGCGTATAACCTTATTCGCATTGAGCACGGGGATGAATGGAAGACGGCGTTTAATACCCCAGAGGGGCATTTTGAGTACCTAGTGATGCCCTTTGGGCTCACTAATGCTCCTTCCGTCTTCCAGTCCTCCATGAATGATATTTTCAGGGATTTTGTGGTTAAATTTCTGATTGTTTATTTGGATGATATCTTGAATTTTTCCAATGACTGGGACTCTCATGTGAAACATGTTCGGACTGTGTTCCAGATTTTGAGAGAGAATGCACTGTATGTGAAGGGATCAAAGTGTCTTTTTGGCGTACAGAAGATCTCATTTCTGGGAATCATTTTGTCTCCGTCTGTAATTGAAATGGACCCGGTCAAGGTTCAGGCCATCTGTGATTGGGTCCAACCTACTTCATTAAAGGCTCTTCAGAGATTTTTGGGTTTTGCCAATTTTTATCGTAAATTTATTTGTAATTTCTCCGGTATTGTTAAACCATTGACTGATTTGACCAAAAAGGGTTCTGATATGGAGAATTGGCCTCCTGCATTTCAGGAACTTAAGCAGAGATTCACTTCTGCTCCTGTTCTACGGCAGCCTGATGTTTCTCTGCCATTTCATGTGGAGGTTGATGCCTCTGAAATTGGGGCAGGTGCCGTTTTGTCCCAAAGAGATCCAGAGACCTCTAAGAGTAACCCTTGTGCCTTTTTCTCTCGAAAATTTTCTCCAACTGAACGTAATTATGACGTGGGTAATCGGGAGTTATTGGCCATGAAGTGGGCCTTTGAAGAGTGGAGACATTGGCTGGAAGGAGCCAAACATCAGGTGGTGGTCCTCACGGACCATAAGAATCTGGTTTATCTCGAATCAGCCAAGCGACTTAATCCTAGACAGGCCAGGTGGGCCTTGTTTTTCACACGTTTTAATTTTGTGGTTTCTTTTCTTCCTGGCACTAAGAATGTCAAGGCGGATGCCCTCTCGAGGAGTTTCTTTGCGGACTCTCTTGAGTTATCTGATCCTGCTGTTATTTTGAAAGAGGGTGTAGTTCTTTCCGCCATCTCGCCCAATTTGAGACTGGCCTTGGAAGGGTGTCAGGAGGATAAACCTGAGCGCTGCCCTATTGGGAAATTGTTTGTCCCAGACCAGTGGAAGAAGAGTGTGATGTCAGAGATTCATTGTTCCGCGTTGGCTGGTCATCCCGGGATTTTTGGTACCAGAGACTTGGTGAGTCGGTCCTTTTGGTGGCCTACTTTGTCTCGTGACGTCAGGGAATTTGTGTAGTCCTGTGGGACTTGCTCTCGCTCCAAGCCATGCTCTCGCTCTAGTGGTTTGTTAATGCCATTACCTGTGCCCAAGAGGCCATGGACCCATATCTCTATGGATTTTATTTCCGACCTCCCTGTTTCTCAGAGAATGACCGTTATCTGGGTAATCTGTGATAGGTTTTCCAAGATGATACATCTTGTGCCATTACCTAAGTTACCTTCCTCCTCCGAATTGGTGCCTTTGTTCCTTCAGCACGTGGTTCGGTTACATGGCATTCCGGAGTACATTGTGTCTGACAGAGGAGTCCAGTTTGTTTCCAGATTTTGGAGGACATTTTGTTCTAAACTTGGTGTTCAATTATCTTTCTCCTCTGCTTTTCATCCTCAGACCAATGGACAAACTGAGAGAACAAACAAGACCTTGGAGACTTATTTGAGATGTTTTGTGTCTGCTGATCAAGATGACTGGGCCTCTTTTTTGCCGTTGGCTGAGTTTGCTCTTAATAATAGGGCTAGCTCTGCCACCTTGATGTCTCCATTTTTCTTCAATTTTGGGTTTCACCCTCGATTTTCTTCGGGATAGGCGGAGGCTTCTGTCTGTCCGGGTGTTGACTCTGTTGTGGAGCGAATGCAGCAGATTTGGGACCAGGTAGTGGAGAGGTTGTCTCTCTCTCAGGAGAAGGCCCAACGGTTTGCCAACCGGCATAGGACTGATGGTCCTCGGTTTAAAGTGGGGGACTTGGTTTGGTTGTCCTCAAGAAATATCCCTATGAGGGTTGCATCTCCAAAGTTTAAGCCCAGGTTCATTGGACCTTATAAGATCATGAAGATTCTTAATCCTGTTTCCTTCCGTTTGCTTCTTCCAGGGACATTTAAGATCCATAACGTGTTCCACAAGTCCTTATTGAAGAGGTTTGTCGAGCCAGTGGTTCCTATGGCTGCGCCTCCTGACCCTGTTTTGGTTGAGAGCAATCTGGAGTATGTGGTTGAGAAAATATTGGATTCTCTTTTTTCTAGACAGAAACTCCAGTATTTGGTTAAGTGGAGGGTTATGGTCAGGAGGACAATTCTTGGGTGTTTGCTTCGGACATCCATGCTAGGAGACTGATCCGTGCCTATCACCGAGCTCATCCTGATCGGCCTGGTTGCACAAGTGAGGGTTCGGTGACCCCTCCTCAAGGGGGGGTACTGTTATGAATGTGCTAGAGATGGTTTCTGAGCAGAGGCTCCCTCTGGTGGTTACAGACAGTACTGAACCTTTCAGCGAGGAATGGCAATCTGGGTTCACTGACTGGTCTGATATAAGGGAGGTTCCCTCCCATGATGGTTGCCGGTGATCACTTGTTCTTGTCTCAATTGTGGTTCCTGGTTCATTTGGAAGTTTGCTGGAGTCTTGCCTGCATCTCCTGTTATGATTTGGTAGCTGAGGAGAGTAGGCAAAAACGACAATACACCAGAGAGGTTGGAATCTACTGGATTCCAGTACCCTGACTAACCACCACAACTAAAGGCAGCCGTGGAGCGTACCTACGTTGGTCCTAGACGCCTCGTCACAGCCTGAGAGGTTAACTACACCTAAAGATAGAAAGAGGAAAGCTATCTGCCCTGGAGCAGATCCCCAAAGAACATAGGAAGCCTCCAAACATGTAATGGCGGTTAGACAAGAGGAAATACAGACACAGACAGAAAATAGTATGAGCAAACGTTGGGGCCCAATCTTCCTTGACAGAAAAGGATAGGAAGGACACTTACTGCAATCCAAAAAACCCTAAAAAAATACCAACTCTACTAATTGCAAAAACACCTGAGATCACACGACCTCTACCACCTAAATTAGTTCTCTGGCGTAACAAAACTAAGCCGCAGCCACTGAAAAAACTGGAGAAGGCAAATGAGCAAATAACAGTGGCTCAGATAAACTGAGAGGAGCACAAGCCCCCGGAGGGGACCTGGCTGACCTCCACAGAAGTGCAGGGAACAATGCAAAAAGCAAGCACAAAAAAAACCAGAAAATATTTTATCTGAGAGCAGGAGAAGAGTCAAGACTCAGCAAGCTTCCAAGTGAACCAGGAACCACAGTTGAGACAAGAACAATTGATCACCGGCAACCATGATGGGAGGGAACCTCCCTTATATAAGACCAGTCTGTAACTCCTGATTGCCAATCATCATTGAATGGTTCAGTACTGTTTGTAACCACCAGAGGGAGCTTCTGCTCAGAATTCATTTATAACACATTCACAACAGTACCCCCCCCTTGAGGAGGGGTCACCGAACCCTCATTTGGGCAACCAGGTCGGTCAGGATGAGCTCTGTGATACGCACGGATCAGTCTCCTAGCATGGATGTCCGAAGCAAACACCCAAGAATTGTCCTCCTGACCATAACCTCTCCACTTAACCAAATACTGGAGTTTTCGTCTAGAAAAACGAGAATCCAATATTTCTCAACCACATACTCCAGATTGCCCTCATCCAAAACAGGGTCAGGAGGCGCAGCCATAGGAACCACTGGCTCAACAAACCTCTTCAATAAGGACTTGTGGAACACGTTATGGATCTTAAATGTCCCTGGAAGAAGTAAACGAAAGGAAACAGGATTAAGAATTTCCATGATCTTATAAGGTCCAATGAACCTAGGCTTAAACTTAGGAGATGCAACTCTCATAGGGATATTTCTTGAGGACAACCAGACCAAGTCCCCCACTTCAAACCGAGGACCATCAGTCCTATGTTGGTTGGCAAACCGCTGGGCCCTCTCCTGAGAGAGGGACAACCTCTCCACCACCTGGTCCCAAATCCGCTGCATACGCTCCACAACAGAGTCAACACCTGGACAGAAAGAAGCCTCCGTCTGTCCCGAAGAAAATCGAGGGTGAAACCCAAAATTGCAGAAAAATGGAGACATCAAAGTGGCAGAGCTAGCCCTATTATTAAGAGAAAACTCAGCCAAAGGCAAAAAAGAGACCCAGTCATCTTGATCAGCAGACACAAAGCATCTCAGATAAGTCTCCAATGTCTGGTTTGTTCTCTCAGTTTGTCCATTGGTCTGAGGATGAAAAGCAGAGGAGAAAGACAATTGAACACCAAGTTTAGAACAAAAAGTCCTCCAAAATCTGGAAACAAACTGGACTCCTCTGTCAGATACAATGTTCTCAGGGATGCCGTGTAACCGAACCACGTGCTGAAGGAACAAAGTCACCAATTCGGAGGAGGAAGGCAACTTAGGTAATGGCACAAGATGTATCATTTTGAAAAACCTATCACAAATCACCCAGATAACGGTCATTCTCTGAGAAACAGGGAGGTCGGAAATGAAATCCATAGAGATATGGGTCCATGGTCTCTTGGGCACAGG
>JARQOD010003667.1:0-62396 GCA_033576555.1 Oophaga sylvatica
TTGGACCTTATAAGATCATGGAGATTATTAATCCTGTTTCTTTTCGTTTGCTTCTTCCAGGGACATTTAAGATCCATAACGTGTTCCACAAGTCCTTGTTGAAGAGGTTTGTTGAGCCAGTGGTTCCTGCTGCTGTGCCTCCTGACCCTGTTTTGGTTGAGGGCAATCTGGAGTATGTGGTTGAGAAATATTAGATTCTCGTTTTTCTAGATGGAAACTCCAGTATTTGGTTAAATGGAGAGGTTATGGTCAGGAGGACAATTCTTGGGTGTTTGCTTCGGACATCCATGCTAGGAGACTTATCCGTGCGTATCATAGAACTCATCCTGACCTACCTGGTTGCTCAAATGAGGGTTCGGTGACCCCTCCTCAAGGGGGGGTACTGTTGTGAATGGGTTTGAGATGAGTTCTGAGCAGAGGCTCCCTCTGGTGGTTACAAGCGGTGCTAGTCTGTCCAGTGAAGATTGTGAGGACTGGGAATCAGGTGTTACTGACTGGTCTTATATAAGGGAGTCACCTTCCCATCAGGGTTGCCGGTGATCAATTGTTCTGGTCTGAATCCTTTATTCCAGTTTCCCTTGTAGCCTGCTGTGTCGTGTCTGCATCTCCTGCTAACAGATAAGACATTTTCTTCTTTTGTGTTTGTGCTATATTTTTGCATTTTGTCCTGCACTTCTGTGGGGGCCTTCAGGGTCCTCTCCGGGGCTTCTGCCCTCTCAGTTTTGTTCAGCCACTGATGTTTGTACTTTTGCTTTTTCCAGTTTTTTCAGTGGCTGCTGTTTTGATTTTGTTACACCAGAGAACTAATTTAGGTGGAAGAGGTCGTGTGATCTCAGGTGTTTTTGAAATTAGTAGAGTTGGTGCTTTTCAGGGTTTTCTGGGATTGCAGTAAGTACCCTTCCTATCCTTTTCTATTTAGTTAGTTTGGGCCCCATCGTTTGCTCATACTATTTTCTTTCTGTGTCAGTATTTCATCTTGTCTAACCGCCATTACATGTTTGGGGGCTTTCTATTGTCTTTGGGGTTCTGCTCCGGGCAGATAGCTTTTCTTATATCTATCTTTAGGTGTAGTTAGTTTCTCAGGCTGTGACGAGGCGTCTAGGACCAACGTAGGAACGCTCCACGGCTGCCTCTAGTTGTGGTGGTTAGACAGGGTACTGCAATCTCATAGATTCCAACTGCTCTGGTGTATTGCCTTTTTTGCCTGCACTCCTCAGCTACCGAAACATAACACAGGAGATTCAGACACGACACAGTAGGCTACCAAGGAAACAGGAATCAAGGATTGAGACCAAAACAATTGATCACCGGCAACCCTGATGGGAAGGCGACTCCCTTATATAAGACCAGTCAGTAACACCTGATTCCCAATCCTCACAATCTTCACTGGACAGTCCAGTACCGTTTGTAACCACCAGAGGGAGCTTCTGCTCAGAACTCATTTTCAGCCTATTCACAACAGTACCCCCCCCTTGAGGAGGGGTCACCGAACCCTCATTTGAGCAACCAGGTCGGTCAGGATGAGTTCTATGATACGCACGGATGAGTCTCCTAGCATGGATGTCCGAAGCAAACACCCAAGAATTGTCTTCCTGACCATAACCTCTCCATTTAACCAAATACTGGAGTTTCCGTCTAGAAAAACGAGAATCTAATATTTTCTCAACCACATACTCCAGATTACCCTCAACTAGTGTTGAGCATTCCGATACCGCAAGTATCGGGTATCGGCCGATATTCGCGTTATCGGAATTCCGATACTTAATTCCGATACTTTTTCAATATCGTATACCGGAATCGGAAGTTCCCATAATTCTTTGAGAGGCAATGTGATGTTAGTCAGCCAATGATGAATCTTATGAAGTGTGGGCACATCCTGTAATGCTGCGGTCATCTTAACTAATGGCATGGCTGTGATTGGCTGCTGAAATGATGTCAGAATGCACTATAAAAGGCGCCGCAGCCATTTTAGCGTCACTGTGCTGTGAACTCAGTTAGAGACAGAACGCTACTCTGCTCACTCTGAGGGACAGTTAGATATTGCGATTTTGTGTACTACTGTGCTTGAGGCAGGCTAGTTTACCAACCGCTGTGTAAAGCTTCATTTTGCCAGTGTTGTTTTAACAGCTCTGTGCAAGGTGTGTGTGTGACAGTGCAGGTGACGCTGCAGTTTGCTCTGCATCCACCGCTGTTTGTAGGCATCTGCACGTGTCACTGACTCTTTTTTTTTTTTATTTTATTTTGTGGAATTGGTGCAGCTCCATTATATTAGAAAAAAATCAAATCTATTAGTGTGACGTGCTTCCATCCGTATACAATACATTGGTTGCAAACACTATAGAAGTACAGAAAGGAGCCTTTCACAGCTACTGAACAGTTGTCTGCAGGGTTTACTGTAGTCTGTGAGCTTTTAATTTTGTGAGTGCAGATTACGCTCCAGTTAGTTCTTCAACCACTGCCGGTTGTAGTCTGCTGAGCGTGTGTCACTGCCTCATCCTTCACATTTTTCTCTAATTGGTGCTGCTCCATTTTAGTGGAAAAAAATCTAATCTATTAGTGTGACGCGCTTCCATCCGTATACAATACATTGGTTGCAAACACTATAGAAGTACACAAAGGGGCCTTTAACAGCTACTGAACAGTTGTGTTTCAGTGTTCACTGTAGTCTGTGAGCTTTTAATTTTGTGAGTGTAGATTACGCTCCAGTTAGTTCTTCAACCACTGCCGGTTGTAGTCTGCTGAGCGTGTGTCACTGCCTCATCCTTCACATTTTTCTCTAATTGGTGCTGCTCCATTTTAGTGGAAAAAAATCTAATCTATTAGTGTGACGCGCTTCCATCCGTATACAATACATTGGTTGCAAACACTATAGAAGTACACAAAGGGGCCTTTAACAGCTACTGAACAGTTGTGTTTCAGTGTTCACTGTAGTCTGTGAGCTTTTCATTTTGTGAGTGCAGATTACGCTCCAGTTTGTTCTTCAACCACTGCCGGTTATAGTCTGCTGAGCGTGTGTCACTGCCTCATCCTTCACATTTTCTCTAATTGGTGCTGCTCCATTTTAGTGGAAAAAAAATCTAATCTATTAGTGTGACGCGCTTCCATCCGTATACAATACATTGGTTGCAAACACTATAGAAGTACACAAAGGGCATTTAACAGCTACTGAACAGTTGTGTTTCAGTGTTCACTGTAGTCTGTGAGCTTTTCATTTTGTGAGTGCAGATTACGCTCCAGTTTGTTCTTCAACCACTGCCGGTTGTAGTCTGCTGAGCGTGTGTCACTGCCTCATCCTTCACATTTTTCTCTAATTGGTGCTGCTCCATTTTAGTGGAAAAAAATCTAATCTATTAGTGTGACGCGCTTCCATCTGTATACAATACATTGGTTGCAAACACTATAGAAGTACACAAAGGGGCCTTTAACAGCTACTGAACAGTTGTGTTTCAGTGTTCACTGTAGTCTGTGAGCTTTTCATTTTGTGAGTGCAGATTATGCTCCAGTTTGTTCTTCAACCACTGCCGCTTGTAGTCTGCTGAGCGTGTGTCACTGCCTCATCCTTCACATTTTTCTCTAATTGGTGCTGCTCCATTTTAGTGGAAAAAAATCTAATCTATTAGTGTGACGCGCTTCCATCCGTATACAATACATTGGTTGCAAACACTATAGAAGTACACAAAGGGGCCTTTCACAGATACTGAACAGTTGTCTGCAGGGTTCACTGTAGTCTGTGAGGAATAACCACACTTAGGCCTTATAACTTTTCTGACTTTCTTTATCAATCTACCAAGATGAAGAAGTCAGTGAGTAAGGCACGTGGTCGTGGTCGAGGCCGTGGATTTGCAGCAGGGAGAGGACGTGGGGATTCTGTGGCTGCTGCCGCACCCAGTGACACAGCATCCACCAGTTTTCCCCGTGAGCGTTCCTTTATGCGCACTTTTGTAGGAGCTCAGCGTACCCCCCTGCTGCGTGAAGAACAAATTGAAGCCGTTGTTGGTTGGATGGCAGCCAATGCATCGACTTCAATAGCTTCCACCTCCTCTCAGGACCAAAGCACTGTTGAACAACCATCAGTCTCTTCACCGCCTGCCAAATTGCCCAGGCAGTCAGAGAGCTCTGTACAGGAGCCAGCTGAGTCTCTGCTTCTGTTCTCAGAATCTGTTGGCTTGCAAACAGGGGCCCAGCCAAGCAGCATTCTGGAATGTGAAGAAGAGGCAGTATGCAGTGATGCGCAACAGCTGTGTCTCTCTGAATCTGAAGAGGCGGGTGAGCCAGTGCCGATGGTCAGCACACCGCAGAACGCATCTGATGATGATGAGACTCAGTTGCCAGTTTCTGTTGAGCATGGTGCTGGCCAGACCACCCAACAACAGCAGGTGTTGGAAGAGGGTAGTGGTGGAGATGATGAGGTCCAAGACCCAACATGGCGTGAGGAACAGGAAGGTGGTGGGAGCAGCTCTGAGGAAGAGATTGCCCCAACGGTCCAAACAGTAGGGAGAGGTAGGCTGCAGACTCGCTTGCCTGTAGCCTCCAGTTTGGCACCCGTTCGGAGCAGTTCTCTTCCAACAGCCAAACCGGGCGCTCC
Organism: Oophaga sylvatica; assembly: GCA_033576555.1. Classification (NCBI taxonomy): domain Eukaryota; kingdom Metazoa; phylum Chordata; class Amphibia; order Anura; family Dendrobatidae; genus Oophaga; species Oophaga sylvatica. The sequence continues at coordinate 4,586 of JARQOD010003667.1, forward strand.
CAGGACTTGCTCTGCGTGGTCCTTTTTTGATACAGTTGCAGATGATATTTGCTATGTCAAATGCAAGCTGTGTAATCAAAAAATTAAAAGAGGTAAAAGTGTCAGTAACCTTAATACAACAAATATGTGGAAACATGTGCGGTCAAAGCACTTTGTTGAGTTACAAAGACACACTGGAGATGTAGGCCAACCTACAGCAGCACCTACATCTTCAGCTCGTGTTGGAGCCTCTTCCTCCAGTTCACACACAGCTGGTTCGGCTTCCTCAAAGGATCGCCATGGAAGAACCTCTGTCACTGTTGTCCAGAGACACAGTGTTATTCCACCCACAGCTGCAAGTTCCCTGTCATCCTCACACACCCAGGCCACAAAACAGCCATCGGTAGCACAGGCATGGGATAAAAGACGGCCATACTCGGCAAACCATCCACGAGCACAGGCTCTGAATGCTGGCATTGCAAAACTCCTGTCCCTTGAAATGCTGTCATTCAGGCTGGTGGAGACTGACAGTTTCCGTGAATTAATGGCATTCGCAGTCCCACAATACAATGTGCCCAGCCGATTTTATTTCAGCAGACAAGCCGTCCCTGGTCTGCAAAAGCATGTTGAGGCAAAAATTAAACATGCGCTACTAAACGCCGTCAGTAGCAAGGTCCACCTGACCACCGATGCGTGGACCAGTACCCATGGCCAGGGACGATACCTTTCACTCACTGCCCATTGGGTGAATGTTGTGGAGCCGGGTACAGATCTTGCGAGTGGCGCTGTACGTGTTCTGCCAACTCCAAGGATTGCCGGAATCAAGTCTGTCCACATTGACTCCTCCTCCTACTCCAGTTCCTCAGAATCATCGCTGCAGGAGCCGTCACGGTCTACCTCCACATGGACCCGTGGACGCTTACCTGATGCGACCGATATGAGCACAGCCGTGGCCAAACGGCAACAGGCCGTTCTGAAATTAATTCCCATGGGGAATCGAAGCCACACAGCGCAGGAGGTCTGGAATGCCATCAAGCAGGAGAGCGACGTGTGGTTTTTGCCAGCGAATCTCCAGCCAGGCTTGGTAGTGTGTGACAATGGCCGAAATCTGGTGGCAGCTCTGGGCCTTGGCAACCTCACTCACATACCATGTCTGGCACATGTGCTCAACTTGGTCGTGCAGAGTTTTTTGAGGGACTATCCGGATCTTGATGCACTGCTGCACAAGGTCCGCCTAGAGTGCGCTCACTTGCGACGTTCCAGCATGGCCAGATCGCGCATTGCAGCTCTGCAACGCAGATTGCGCCTTCCTGAACATCGCATCATATGTGACGTATCCACCAGGTGGAATTCAACGTTACATATGTTGGAGCGGTTGTGTGAGCAGCAGCCAGCAGTTATGGAGTATCAGCTGCATCAGGCGCAATCAACACGCAATTTGCGCCGTCCACACTTCACCATTAATGAGTGGGCCACTATGAAGGACATGTGCCACGTTTTGCGTGCGTTTGATGAGTCAACGCGGATGGCGAGTGCAGATGATGCACTAGTCAGCCTGACTGTCCCCCTTATCTGCCTGCTTCAAAAAACACTGCAAGCAATAAGGGATGAGGTTTTGGAAGAGGTGGAGGATGAGGAGTCACAAATTCCATCACCTTCTGGAAAGTCAGCGCAACGTGGTTCCTCACAAAGGGCTGGGCAGGGCTCACTTTGTGAGGAGGATGAGGAGGAGGAGTCAATGGAGGAGGAAGACATCGCTCCAGAGGGAGGTACACAACGCTCTAGTCAGTATGTAGAGCGAGGGTGGGGTGATGCAGAGCAGGCAGAGATAACGCCTCTTGCAGAGGACAGCGTTTCTTTGCCAGTTGGGAGTCTGCAGCACATGGTTGATTTCATGCTGCAGTGCCTAAGAAACGACCGCCGCATCGCCCACATTCTCACGACGTCTGATTATTGGGTGTACACCCTCCTAGACCCTCGCTACCGGGACAACGTCAAAAGCCTCACCCACACCGTTGAACCGGGAGCGTAAAATGCGGGAGTACCAAGACACACTGGTGCAATCCCTAATGTTCTACCTTACTGCCGAGAGCACTGCTGCTGCTACTGCTTTACAAAGCAGCTCTGTGCGTCGAGGCAGTGTAGAGAGCTCTGCAACAAGAGGGAGCACACGCAGTGCCTCTGCACAGGGAAAGACCAGTATGTTAAAAATGTGGCAAAGTTTTGTGGCAGCGCCACAAATGTCTACACCATCCGAGAGGGCTCCAGTCAGCGGGAGGCAACGTATCCGTCAGATGGTGACAGACTACTTGTCTTTCCCTCTCAGTGTACTCCCAGATGGCTCTTCCCCATTCAAGTTTTGGGTCTCTAAGCTGGATACATGGCCAGAGCTTAGCCAGTATGCATTGGAGGTGCTGGCTTGCCCTGCTGCCAGTGTATTATCGGAGCGCGTCTTTAGTGCTGCAGGTGGTGTACTAACAGACCGTCGCATGCGACTATCCTCCGATAATGTAGACCGGCTTACTTTTCTGAAAATGAACAAGGCATGGATCTCGGCAGAATTTGTCTGTCCGTTTTCAGATTAAATAACTGGTTCGCAACGTTATCCATGTCTCCTGTTATGTTCATCTTTCTACCACCTGAACTCTACTCCCTGGGCTCCAACACTGCCAGTTGCTGCTCAGAAGTGTCGTGTCCACAGAACAAAACACAAGCTCTACTGTTAGTGGGGTTCAGTAACGCCAGCTGTTCCCCTGCTGTGTGAACGGCAAGAAGTCTCCTGTTCCCGACACATGGACAGAAAAACACATGACCAACATGCTCCAAATAGGGAAGAGCCGTCACCCTGCTTGTTATGCTGAAAACATGAAATTGTGAAGTTTTGCACGCCTAGAATGATAAATTTTTATGACAAATATGGACAAATAATAATTTGTCATCACAGCGCATATCTGCACATGTCTATTAGAAATGGTAACAAAAAATAAAACATAGTCTACTCTTCACATTTTGAAATTAATGCATAAAAGTACATTTCAGACTTATGAATTAATGCTTTTTAAGGAACTTTATCTGTACCTGTAAGATAATGCAGTCAATGGATGTACGAATCATTAAATCCTCATCATCATCATCACGAGTTTTATTTATGACAGACATTATAAAATACACATACTGATGCCAACTGTAACTTCAAACACCATATATGAAATGGCCAGCATGTAAACATGGTAATAATGTCCAATAATAAATTATTACATCTAGAAAGTGCATCATGCATACTGACAATAGGTAGTTATACCTGCAAGTGCTGTTGAAACAACCACAAGAGATATAAATTAATACTGGTATATAGGTATCACAGTGCATAGTTACTCATGGACAATGTTGATGTAATACTGTATCTCAATTAAGTCAGCGTCAACCATTAGGCTTGTTAGTCTTGTACATTGTTAAAGAGGGAACGTAATTTTTTTGTTTGTCATAGGTGGAGTATTACACATTAAATTATTACTGCTGTATTTTTTTTTGCGTCCCTAGTGCGCAATAACGCAGCCTAACCTCACATTTGATAGTCAGCTAATTGCCACACGCTACCCTACCCTACGCGTGACAGTAGGAAGGTAGTGTTGACGGATAAAGCTTTGCGCAACCAGACATTCTTTTACCCCCTTCAACACTCTACAAGCAAAAAATGCATGATTTCAGCCGCAGACTTTATTGACGTACAGTATAACATCGGCATTACCCATCAGAGGCTGTCCACTGTCTGATACAGACATAGAATATACCTTTGCTATCCGTAGCCTTTGTTTCACCTACACTTGCAGGCACACACTTAAATTGTGACAAACAATGCCTAATGTTTTTTTAAATGGTTATTTTTTATCGTACATTATTGTGTCATCAATCACATTGATGAGTCCATGCTGGACATGTCATACATGCTATAGAAAGTTACGATTTTATGAACTTAAATAATTGAAATGTCTGTGACTGTCACATAAAATTTGCGATGATGATGATGAGTGACTATTACAAAATCCATTGTCTTCACTATGTTATGGTTTAACATAGCGTTCCTTAAGCATTATTCATAAAAAAAAAATGGACTTTTATTCTTAAATTTACAACACTATATTTTGTTACCAATTTTTTGGGTGTTGTGTTGTTCCATTTATTTTTGGCATGTGCATATATGCGTTTATATTTGTATTTTCTTTATTTTTCCTTCTTGAAATTAGAAAACATGTGTATCTTTGTACCGTGTTAGGCAGTAGATAGAAAAATATTTAGACTTCAGAGTCAGCAGTGGTTGATACCTTTTAATGGATAACTGAAAAGATGGAAACAAATTGCAAGCTTTCAAGGCTACTCACGTCTCTTCATCAGGGAAAGACTAAATAAAAAAATTAAGCATCACATATTTCTATACACAACAGGACACAGGAATAGTGCAATAGGTAAGACAAGTAAGTGACGTGTATCAGAACTGTCATTATCTCACAGGGATGAACATAAATATTGGAACAGTTCCTAGATAAGGATAGAAAGTTTGATTGCCCTCTCATTGGCGTCTTTTTTTGGGTTTTCATGACCCTGGAAGGGCATAGACGCAGATTCCTTAATTGATATAGAATGACATAAATCCATGTGATCTATTCATTCCATCACTAACAGTGTCAAAGGTCATGATGAGCTTATATTCTGAAACCTTTGTACGTTTCTCATATTTGAAGTTATATTTTAATACCAGTAATTCCATATCCATGATGCTATGACCGGGCATACAAAAGTCTTTTGCCACAGGTAAATTCATTAATTTATCTGTGATTGTGTGGCGCTGATAATTCATCCTTGTTCTCCTTTTTGTTGCCGGTCTCCCCTCACTTGTCCCTCCCTCACTTGTCTTAGCTATTCCTGTGTCCTGTTGTGTGTAGAAATATGTGATTCTTCATTTTTGGCTTTACTCTTAGCCTGATGAAGACACCTGAGTAGTCTCGAAAGCTTTGAATTTGTTACCATATTTTCAGTTAGCCATTAAACGTTATCAACCACAGAGGACTGTCAAGTATAAATATTTTTCTATTCTTGTAATTGAAATTCATCATTTTATTGTCGTAGTAAAACTTCATTTATTCTTGTTTGAAGTACATACATTTGCAATGGCCACGTAACAAGGCAATAACTCAATATTTTGTGCCTACACCCTCCTTGACCCTGGGCTTCAACAGCGCCAGTTGCTGCTCAGAAGTGTTAGATGCACAGATGAAAACAATCGCTGATGTGTTTGTGGGGTTCAGTAACGCCTGCTGTTCCCCTGCTGTGTGTCTGGCAAAAATTACTGCTGCTAACTACAACTTCAACTTCAAACGTCTCATACTAGGCCTCTGCCTACACCCTCCTTGACCCTGGGCTTCAACAGCGCCAGTTGCTGCTCAGAAGTGTTAGATGCACAGATGAAAACAATCGCTGATGTGTTTGTGGGGTTCAGTAACGCCTGCTGTTCCCCTGCTGTGTGTCTGGCAAAAATTACTGCTGCTAACTACAACTTCAACTTCAAACGTCTCATACTAGGCCTCTGCCTACACCCTCCTTGACCCTGGCTTCAACAGCGCCAGTTGCTGCTCAGAAGTGTTAGATGCACAGATGAAAACAATCGCTGATGTGTTTGTGGGGTTCAGTAACGCCTGCTGTTCCCCTGCTGTGTGTCTGGCAAAAATTACTGCTGCTAACTACAACTTCAACTTCAAACGTCTCATACTAGGCCTCTGCCTACACCCTCCTTGACCCTGGGCTTCAACAGCGCCAGTTGCTGCTCGGAAGTGCTGTTAGCACAGTCTACACTTGCTCCTGTGTTACTGGGGTTCAGTAATGTCAGCTGTTCCCCTGCTGTGTGAACGGCAAACAGTCCTGCTGCCTCCACCCTGTTCTCTTCTCATCCCTGGGTTACAACACCGCCAGTTTTGCTCGAAAGTGCTGTTAGCACAGTCTACACTTGCTCCTGTGTTACTGGGGTTCAGTAATGTCAGCTGTTCCCCTGCTGTGTGTACGGCAAAAAGTCCTGCTGCCTCCACCATGTTCTCTTCTCATCCCTGGGCTACAACACCGCCAGTTGTTTCTCGGAAGTGCTGTTAGCACAGTTAACACTTGCTCCCGTGTTACTGGGGTTCAGTAATGTCAGCTGTTCCCCTGCTGTGTGAACGGCAAAAAGTCCTGCTGCCTCCACCCTGTTCTCTTCTCATCCCTGGGTTACAACACCGCCAGTTGTTTCTCGGAAGTGCTGTTAGCACAGTCTACACTTGCTCCTGTGTTACTGGGGTTCAGTAATGTCAGCTGTTCCCCTGCTGTGTGAACGGCAAACAGTCCTGCTGCCTCCACCCTGTTCTCTTCTCATCCCTGGCTTACAACACCGCCAGTTGTTTCTCGGAAGTGCTGTTAGCACAGTCTACACTTGCTCCTGTGTTACTGGGGTTCAGTAATGTCAGCTGTTCCCTGCTGTGTGTACGGCAAAAAGTCTGCTGCCTCCACCATGTTCTCTTCTCATCCCTGGGCTACAACACCGCCAGTTGTTTCTCGGAAGTGCTGTTAGCACAGTTAACACTTGCTCCTGTGTTACTGGGGTTCAGTAATGTCAGCTGTTCCCCTGCTGTGTGAACGGCAAAAAGTCCTGCTGCCTCCACCCTGTTCTCTTCTCATCCCTGGGTTACAACACCGCCAGTTGTTTCTCGGAAGTGCTGTTAGCACAGTCTACACTTGCTCCTGTGTTACTGTGGTTCAGTAATGTCAGCTGTTCCCCTGCTGTGTGTACGGCAAAAAGTCCTGCTGCCTCCACCATGTTCTCTTCTCATCCCTGGGCTCCAACACCGCCAGTTGTTTCTCGGAAGTGCTGTTAGCACAGTTAACACTTGCTCCTGTGTTACTGGGGTTCAGTAATGTCAGCTGTTCCCCTGCTGTGTGAACGGCAAAAAGTCCTGCTGCCTCCACCCTGTTCTCTTCTCATCCCTGGGTTACAACACCGCCAGTTGTTTCTCGGAAGTGCTGTTAGCACAGTCTGCACTTGCTCCTGTGTTACTGGGGTTCAGTAATGTCAGCTGTTCCCCTGCTGTGTGTACGGCAAAAAGTCCTGCTGCCTCCACCATGTTCTCTTCTCATCCCTGGGCTACAACACCGCCAGTTGTTTCTCGGAAGTGCTGTTAGCACAGTTAACACTTGCTCCCGTGTTACTGGGGTTCAGTAATGTCAGCTGTTCCCCTGCTGTGTGAACGTCAAAAAGTCCTGCTGCCTCCACCCTGTTCTCTTCTCATCCCTGGGTTACAACACCACCAGTTGTTTCTCGGAAGTGCTGTTAGCACAGTCTACACTTGCTCCTGTGTTACTGGGGTTCAGTAATGTCAGCTGTTCCCCTGCTGTGTGAACGGCAAACAGTCCTGCTGCCTCAACTTTAATTTCCATGGGTACCTTCTGCTACCCATCCGGGTTCCAGTACCGTCAGCTGGTTCTCCGCAGTGCCTTTGGCCTAGGTGCCTCCATGTCGGTATCCGAGTTCCAGCAACGTCTGCTGGTCCTTGGTAGTGCTTTGGAGCACAGGTACCTCCTGCTTAGTAACCATGTCCCAGTAACGTCAGCTGGTCCTCGGTTGTGCCATTGGCTCTTTTCCTTCTGCTGACCCTCCGGGTTCCAGCACAGTCAGCTGGTCCTCGTTACTTTCATTGTCTCTTGTACCTTCTGCTACCCATCCGGGTTCCAGTACCGTCAGCTGGTTCTCCGCAGTGCCTTTGGCCTAGGTGCCTCCATGTCGGTATCCGAGTTCCAGCAACGTCTGCTGGTCCTTGGTAGTGCTTTGGAGCACAGGTACCTCCTGCTTAGTAACCGTGTCCCAGTAACGTCAGCTGGTCCTCGGTTGTGCCATTGGCTCTTTTCCTTCTGCTGACCCTCCGGGTTCCAGCACAGTCAGCTGGTCCTCGTTACTTTCATTGTCTCTTGTACCTTCTGCTACCCATCCGGGTTCCAGTACCGTCAGCTGGTTCTCCGCAGTGCCTTTGGCCTAGGTGCCTCCATGTCGGTATCCGAGTTCCAGCAACGTCTGCTGGTCCTTGGTAGTGCTTTGGAGCACAGGTACCTCCTGCTTAGTAACCGTGTCCCAGTAACGTCAGCTGGTCCTCGGTTGTGCCATTGGCTCTTTTCCTTCTGCTGACCCTCCGGGTTCCAGCACAGTCAGCTGGTCCTCGTTACTTTCATTGGCTCTTGTACCTTCTGCTACCCATCCGGGTTCCAGTACCGTCAGCTGGTTCTCCGCAGTGCCTTTGGCCTAGGTGCCTCCATGTCGGTATCCGAGTTCCAGCAACGTCTGCTGGTCCTTGGTAGTGCTTTGGAGCACAGGTACCTCCTGCTTAGTAACCGTGTCCCAGTAACGTCAGCTGGTCCTCGGTTGTGCCATTGGCTCTTTTCCTTCTGCTGACCCTCCGGGTTCCAGCACAGTCAGCTGGTCCTCGTTACTTTCATTGTCTCTTGTACCTTCTGCTACCCATCCGGGTTCCAGTACCGTCAGCTGGTTCTCCGCAGTGCCTTTGGCCTAGGTGCCTCCATGTCGGTATCCGAGTTCCAGCAACGTCTGCTGGTCCTTGGTAGTGCTTTGGAGCACAGGTACCTCCTGCTTAGTAACCGTGTCCCAGTAACGTCAGCTGGTCCTCGGTTGTGCCATTGGCTCTTTTCCTTCTGCTGACCCTCCGGGTTCCAGCACAGTCAGCTGGTCCTCGTTACTTCCATTGGCTTTTGTACCATCACCAACAGGACAAAGAAGGTTAAGACAAACTACAAGATACAGAACAAGAGACAGAAGAACAATAAGCAGAAGATCAAAAAGCAGAAGAACATTAAGTATAAGACCAAAATGAAGAGCAAAATATATGCTCTAAATTCTAAGCAGAAGAAGACTAAGCAGTGTATGGGGGTGAGTCCGTTCCTCCTCGTGGTGCCCCTGGAAAATGCCTGATGCTGCTGCAGGCTAAACTGAACGCGGACAAATACTGTTGTAATTAAAATCTTTCGTGACAGCAAGAACGGAAGGATGAAAATTCAGAGTTTTACAGATTACAAGTACAGGAATGTCTGTCACAAATAAGAATATGATGAAAAGGATGAATAGGAAGAAGATGAAGAAGTAGAATATGAAGAATAATAACTGTTTAATAAGAACAATATAAGTAATGTTAACAAAAAGATGAATAGCAAGAAGTTTTAGAAGATTAAGAAGGTGAAGATGAAGAATAATTTGATGAGAAAGATGATGCTGCTGAAGATTATGAAGGAGAAAGTGTGTGAAAAGTTAAAAAGGTGAAGAGTAGAGTTGAGCGATACTTTCCGATATCCTAAAGTATCGGAATCGGAATGGTATCGCCGATATCACTAAAATATCGGCGATACCCGATACCGATACTGGAAGTCCCATGTAAGTCTATGGGAACAAAATATCGCAACTAAAAAAACCCAATTCTTTCCTTGTAAACACTAAATATACACACATAGAATACATATATATATATATACATGTCATTGTGACATATATATATATACATATATGTATAGTTTATACACTTCTACATAGTAAAATATCCTTTGATTCAATTGCCGGGTAAAGCCGGCTTCAGTGAAAAGACAGAAGCACCCGACATGAAATGACACTTGGTGTACATAGGGTTAACCATGTCTTTTCATGTCGTTTGCTATCTGATTTGCACAAACAATTAAATCAGACTATGTGTGCTAAATTTCACACCTGTAGGGTTAATTAAAGGTGTAAATTCGTTGTAAAAAAAACGGACTTTTTTGCTACGAATTTACACCTTTAATTAACCCCTACAGGTGTGAAATTTTGCACACATAGTCTGATTTAATTGTTTGTGCAAATTAGATAGCAAAGGACATGAAAAGACATGGTTAACCCTATGTACACCAAGTGTCATTTCATGTCGGGTTCTGCATTTTCACAAAAGCCGGCAATTGAATTAGCGGCTATTATACTATGTAGAAGTGTATGAACTACAAATATAAATATATATATATATGTGTCACAAATTCAATGACATGTATATATATATATATGAGGTGTAAAATTGCTGAAAAAAAATGCGTGGGCTCCCGCCCTATTTTCGCAACCAGACAGACAAAGCCAGTGAGTGGGGGCAGATAATAATAGCCCAGAGAGGGACCATTATTTTTGCCCCCCCCCGGCTACTAACATCTGCCCCAGACACCCCAGGAAAGACAAATCTATAATTAGATTCGCCCTTTCTGGCACTTTGCCCGTCTATTCCCATTGCCCTGTAGCGGTGGCGAATGGGTTAATATGGGGTTAAAGCCACCTTGCTATTGAAAGGTGACCTTAAGCCAGGTTAATAATTGAGAGCTGTCAATTAGACAACTATCAATTATTAATCCTATTGCATGAAATAAAAATAAAACACACACACTTTAATTAAAAATCATTTTAATGAAATAAAGACACATGTTTTTGACCATCTTTTATTTTACTGCAAAAACCATTTCCTGTAATAAAAATAAAATAAAAAAGCAAAATTATTCTTACCTATCCCATGCACAGTCAGGTCCCACGGTGTAATCCTTCAGAAAGGGTTAATGTTTACTGCAGGGACCGCAGCTAATGCTGCAGCCTCACAGTAAACCCCAAATGAATGAGTTCCTCTCCTGCCTGACAGGAGAGTAAAGGCTGGGTGTCACATAACGATACACCAGCGATCCCGACAACGATATGCACTTGTCAGGATCGCTGGTGTATCGCTACATGATCGCTGCTGAGCTGCCAAACAGGCAGCTCAGGCAGCGATCTGGGACAGCGACACTGCGGGTAACATCGCTTAAGGGCCCGTCTCACATAGCGATATCGCTACCGAGATCGCTGCTGAGTCACTAGTTTTGTGACGCAGCAGCGAGCTCACCAGCGATATCGCTGTGTGTGACATTCAGCGACGATCAGCCCCCTGCCGGGTATCGCTGATCGTCGCAGAAATGTCAGGACCTTTTTTTGATCGCTGGTTTCCCTCTGACAGGCACGCATCGCTGCGTGTGACAGGCGGGAGACCAGCGATCCGCTGGTAACCAAGGTACACAGCGGGTTTCCAGGCACCGCGCAGCGCTTGGAAACCCGCTGTGTACCTTGGATACCAGCTCCCTGCATCAGGGCGCTGGTATCCAAGGTACACAGCGGGTTTCTAGGCACAGCCCCGCGCCTGGAAACCCGCTGTGTACCTTGGTTACCAGCGGATCGCTGGTCTCCCGCCTGTCACACGCAGCGATGTGTGCCTGTCAGCGGGAAACCAGCGATCAAAAAAGGTCCTGACATTTCAGCGACGATCAGCGATACCCGGCAGGGGGGCTGATCGTCGCTGAATGTCACACACAGCGATATCGCTGGTGAGCTCGCTGCTGCGTCACAAAACTAGTGACTCAGCAGCGATCTCGGTAGCGATATCGCTATGTGAGACGGGCCCTTAAGTGGAAAGCTTAATTGATTGCTTTCCACTTTCACTTCAGGTCAGCCAGGGACACAATCAGTGACGTCAGAGGGAACTGATTAACAAAAATAGGGGTTCCCTTCGAAAAAAAAATGGCGTGGGGTCCCCCCTATTTTTGTTAACCAGCCAGATGAAGCAGACCGCTGAGGCCTGGATTTTCAGGCTAAGGAGCCAAGATCCATGGACCTTGCCAGCCTGATAATACCAGCCACAGCAGTCTGCATATCTTGGCTGATTAACAAAAATAGGGGTCCCCTCGAAAAAAATTGGCGTGGGGTCCCCCCTATTTTTGTTAACCAGCCAGATGAAGCAGACCGCTGAGGCCTGGATTTTCAGGCTGTTAAGGAGCCAAGATCCATGGACCTTGCCAGCCTGATAATACCAGGCCACAGCAGTCTGCATATCTTGGCTGATTAACAAAAATAGGGGATCCCCTCGAAAAAAATTGGCGTGGGGTCCCCCCTATTTTTGTTAACCAGCCAGATGAAGCAGACCGCTGAGGCCTGGTTTTTCAGGCTGGTAAGGATCCAATATCCATGGACCTTGCAAGCCTGATAATACCAGGCCACAGCAGTCTGCTTAGCTTGGCTGGTTAACAAAAATAGGGGATCCCCTCGAAAAAAAAACGGCGTGGGGATCCCCCCTATTTTTGTTAACCAGCCAAGTAAAATGCAGACTGCTGCGGCCTGGTATTAAAAGACTGTCAAGGCCCATGGATTTTGGCCCTCAACAGCCTGATAATACCAGGCTACAGCAGCCTCACATTTGGCGCATCAAAAGATGTGCCAATTGTGGCACTTTACCCGGCTCTTCCCACTTGCCCTGTAGCGGTGGCAAGCGGGGTAATAAGGGGTTATTGTCACCGTTGATTGCACGGTGACAATAAGCCCGGTTAATAATGGAGAGGTGTCAATAAGACACCGATCCATTATTAATCCCAAAGTTATTAAATGCATAAAAAAAAGACAAAGCAAGAAAAAGTCTTTTAATGAAATAAAAGAGACAACACAGTTTTCATTAATTTTATTACTCTCTCATTCCTGCGACGCCATCGATCTCCTGTAAAAAAAGAAAAAAACAAACCAACAGTATACCACCTGTCCGACGCAGTCCATAGTAACGACAGTCCCACGACGATCCAACTCTGCTACATCGCAATGACAGGCAGAGCCTGTCATCGCGACGCAGCACAGCTGATTACCTGCTTCTCCGGCGGTGACGTCATCGGACTGACTGCTTTACGGCCGGGATTACCCAGCAGTCACTGCAGTTATCACGAGAAACTGCATGTACCGCCGGGGAAAGAAGATTGCGGCCATGAAGCAGTGCAGGACGTGACCGCCGGAGATCTTCTGCCGGGTAAGTGCCGCTGACTCCTGACAGACCCGACCGACGGACACTGACAGTGACAGTGACATCCCGATTCCGGTATCCGATAAGACGAAAATATCGGAACTCGGAATCGGAATTCCGATACAGCCAATATCGGCCGATACCCGATATTTGCAGTATCGGAATGCTCAACACTAGTGAAGAGCATGGAAGTTGTGAAACAGACATATTTGCCAAAATAGAAAAAAGGTTAACAACATTGTCAATTTCTTCGTCAATCCAAACGTATTTCAAAAAAAGAAATATTAATGCTATTCCATTGCATTGTGTTAAACATCTATGCCTTTAATGTCTCCTCAACCTCCCCCAATAAATTCTACATTACTCTTTGTTGTTTTCCTTCATGTACAATTAACCAACAAGGCAAGAATGGGTTTTTTTTAATTCCGATATTTTGTTCCCATAGACTTACATTATATTTCCGGTATCGGTATCGGGTATCGCCGATATTTTTTGTGTATCGGCGATACCATTCCGATTCCGATACTTTTGGATATCGGAAAGTATCGCTCAACTCTACCCTCAACCAAAACAGGATCAGGAGGCACAGTAGTAGGAACCACTGGCTCAACAAACCTCTTCAACAAGGACTTGTGGAACACGTTATGGATCTTAAATGTCCCTGGAAGAAGCAAACGAAAAGAAACAGGATTAAGAATCTCCATGACCTTATAAGGTCCAATGAACCTAGGCTTAAATTTAGGAGATACCACTCTCATAGGAATATTTCTTGAGGACAACCAGACCAAGTCCCCCACTTTAAACCGAGGACCATCAGTCCTATGCCGGTTAGCAAACTGCTGGGCCCTCTCCTGAGAGAGGGACAACCTCTCCACTACCTGGTCCCAAATCTGTTGCATACACTCCACAACAGAGTCAACACCTGGACAGACAGAAGCCTCCGTCTGTCCTGAAGAAAATCGAGGGTGAAACCCAGAATTACAGAAAAATGGAGACATCAAAGTGGCAGAGCTAGCCCTATTATTAAGAGCAAACTCCGCCAAAGGAAAAAAAGAGACCCAGTCATCCTGATCAGCAGACACAAAACATCTTAGATAAGTCTCCAATGTCTGGTTTGTTCTCTCAGTTTGACCATTGGTCTGAGGATGAAACGCCGAGGAGAAAGACAATTGAACACCAATTTTAGAACAAAAGGTCCTCCAAAATCTGGAAACAAACTGGACTCCTCTGTCAGACACAATGTTCTCAGGAATGCCGTGTAAACGAACCACGTGCTGAAGGAACAACGGCACCAATTCAGAGGAGGAAGGCAACTTAGGTAATGGCACAAGATGTATCATCTTGGAAAACCTATCGCAAATCACCCAGATGACGGTCATTCTCTGAGAAACAGGGAGGTCGGAAATGAAATCCATAGAGATATGGGTCCATGGTCTCTTGGGCACAGGTAATGGCATCAACAAACCACTAGAACGAGAGCAAGGCTTGGAGCGAGAGCAAGTCCCGCAGGACTGCACACACTCCCTGACATCACGAGACAAGGTAGACCACCAAAAGGACCGACTAACCAAGTCTCTGGTACCAAAAATTCCGGGATGACCGGCCAACGTGGAACAATGAATCTCAGACATTACACTCTTTTTCCACTGGTCCGGGACAAACAATTTCCCAACAGGGCAGCGCTCGGGCTTATCCTCGTGACACCCCTCCAGAGCCAGTCTCAAATTGGGCGAGATGGCAGAAAGAACTACACCCTCTTTCAAAATAACAGAAGGATCAGATAACTCAGGAGAGTCCGCCAGGAAACTTCTCGAGAGGGCATCCGCCTTAACATTTTTAGTGCCAGAAAGAAATGAAACCACAAAATTAAAACGTGTGAAAAACAAGGCCCACCTGGCCTGTCTAGGATTAAGTCGCTTGGCAGATTCCAGATAAACTAGGTTCTTATGGTCCGTAAGGACCACCACCTGATGTTTGGCTCCCTCCAGCCAATGTCTCCACTCTTCAAAAGCCCACTTCATGGCTAATAACTCCCGATTACCCACGTCATAATTACGTTCAGTGGGAGAAAATTTTCGAGAGAAAAAGGCACAAGGGTTACTTTTAGAGGTCTCTGGATCTCTTTGGGACAAAACGGCACCTGCCCTAATTTCAGAGGCATCAAACTCCACCTGAAATGGTAGAGAAACATCAGGCTGCCGTAGAACAGGAGCAGAAGTGAATCTCTGCTTAAGTTCCTGAAATGCAGAGACTGCCTCAGGAGGCCAATTCACCACATCAGAACCCTTCTTGGTCAAATCAGTTAATGGTTTAACAATAACAGAGAAATTACCAATAAATTTACGATAAAAATTTGCAAAACCCAAGAATCTTTGAAGAGCCTTTAATGAAGTAGGTTGGACTCAATCACAGATGGCCTGAACTTTGACCGGGTCCATTTCAATAACAGATGGGGACAAAATGAATCCCAGAAATGAGATCCTCTGAACGCCAAAAATACACTTTGATCCCTTCACATACAGAGCATTCTCTCTCAAAATCTGGAACACAGTCCGAACATGTTTTACATGAGAGTCCCAGTCATTGGAAAAAATCAAGATATCATCCAAATAAACAATCAGAAATTTATCCACAAAATCCCTGAAAATGTCATTCATGAAGGACTGGAAGACAGAAGGAGCATTAGTGAGCCCAAAGGGCATCACAAGGTACTCAAAATGCCCTTCAGGGGTATTAATTGCCGTCTTCCATTCATCCCCGTGCTTAATGCGAATAAGGTTATATGCCCCCCTGAGGTCAAGCTTGGTAAACCAAGTAGCGTTTTTCACCCTGGAAAACAGATCAGAGATCAAGGGTAAAGGATATTGATATTTCACAGTAATATTGTTCAAGAGACGATAATCAATACACGGCCTTAATGAACCATCCTTTTTGGCCACAAAGAAAAAACCGGCACCTAAGGGTGAAGAGGATGGTCTGATATGACCCTTCTCCAATGACTCCTTGATATAAGACCGCATAGCGTCATGTTCAGGTACAGACAAGTTAAAAAGGCGAGCTTTAGGGAATTTACTACCAGGCACTAATTCAATAGCGCAGTCATAGCTCCTATGGGAAGGTAAGGATGCAGATTTACTTTCGCTAAACACATCAGAAAAATCAATCAAAAAGTCAGGAACATCCTGAGCCTGGGGGAGGCAGAAAAAACAGGAGTGTTGGTATTAACACATTGGCAGCCCCAACTGGTAACAGACACAGATTTCCAATCCAAAACGGGATTATGAGACTGTAACCAAGGGAAACCCAGTAGGATAATGTCATGCAGATTATACAGAACCAAAAATTTGCAACTCTCCTGATGATCAGGTTCTACCCTCATTATCACCTGAGTAGAGAACTGAGGTTTATTCTCAGCCAAAGGGGTAGAATGATCCCCAGTAGGGGAATAGACTTCCGTAGGGGTATCAAGGGAAACCCACAACGTTTAGCAAAATCAAAATCCATCAGGTTAATAGCTGCTCCAGAATCAACAAAAGCCTGAGCAGAAAATGAGGACAGAGAGCATATCAAGGTAACAGTTAATAAAAACTTAGTCTGAACACTACCCAAGACAAATGAGCGTGCAAAACGTCTTCCCCGCTTAGGGCAGACTGAAATAGCATGAGAGGCATCACCACAGTAGAAACATAACCCATTGCGCTTTCGAAATTCATGACGCTGTGCCCCAGAAACCACTCTATCACACTGCATGGATTCAGAAGCAGGTTCACAAGGCAACATTATTCCACGCATACCTTTCCGCTCACGCAAACGTCTGTCAATTTGAATCGCTAATGACATAGAATCATTGAGACCAGAGGGAACAGGGAATCCCACCATAACATCCTTTACATTATCTGACAGTCCCTTGCGAAAAAGAGCTGCCAAAGCGTCGTCATTCCATTTGGTCAGGACTGCCCACCTACGGAATCTCTGACAGTATAACTCAGCGTCCTCAAGCCCCTGACTTAATGCCAACAAAGTTTTTTCAGCTTGATCAGTGACATTAGGCTCATGTACAATAACCCTAAAGCCTGAAAAAACGCATCAACATCACTCAAAACAGGATCCCCAGGTGTCAGGGAAAAAGCCCAATCCTGAGGGTCGCCGCGCAGGAGAGAGATGACAATTTGAACCTGCTGCGCTGCGTTCCCTGAGGACTTAGATTTTAAGGCAAAAAACAATTTACAGTTATTTTTGAAATTCAGAAACTTAGCTCGATCCCCTAAAAACAAATCTGGCATGGGAATCCTAGGTTCCACAACAGGCAACCTAGCAAGATAGGTAGCAATACTCCGAACTTCAGTGGCAAGCTGATCCACACGGCCAGACAACTGTGCAAACTCCATTGACAGAGAAAAAAATCCTCCTCAGCACCAGAGATACAGAGGGAAAAAAAAAATGCAACAAACAGGAAAAAAAATCTCTGACAACTCTGACAACTTTTTTTTTTTTTTTTCTTTCCACAATATTTTTCCCTTCTGTGAGTACCATATAATTTTCAGTTTAGGCGGTGATACTGTTATGATTTGGTAGCTGAGGAGAGCAGGCAAAAAGGAAATACACCAGAGCAGTTGGAAACTATGAGATTGCAGTACCCTGACTAACCACCACAACTAGAGGCAGCCGTGGAGCGTTCCTACGTTGGTCCTAGACGCCTCGTCACAGCCTGAGAAACTAACTACACCTAAAGATAGAAAGAGGAAAGCTATCTGCCCCGGAGCAGATCCCCAAAGAACATAGAAAGCCCCCAAACATGTAATGGCGGTTAGACAAGAAGAAATACTGACACAGATAGAAAATAGTATGAGCAAACGTTGGGGCCCAAACTTACTAAATAGAAAAGGATAGGAAGGGCACTTACTGCAATCCCAAAAAAACCTGAAAAGCACCAACTCTACTAATTTCAAAAACACCTGAGATCACACGACCTCTACCACCTAAATTAGTTCTCTGGTGTAACCAAAAACAAAACAGCAGCCACTGAAAAAACTGGAAAAAGCAAATGTACAAACATCAGTGGCTGAACTGAACTGAGAGGGCAAAAGCCCCCAGAGGGGACCCTGAAGGCCCCCACAGAAGTGCAGGACAAAATGCAAAAATCAAGCACAAAAACAAAAAGAAGAAAATGTCTTATCTGTTAGCAGGAGATTCAGACACGACACAGCAGGCTACCAAGGAAACAGGAATCAAGGATTGAGACCAAAACAATTGATCACCGGCAACCCTGATGGGAAGGCGACTCCCTTATATAAGACCAGTCAGTAACACCTGATTCCCAATCCTCACAATCCTCACTGGACAGTCCAGTACCGTTTGTAACCACCAGAGGGAGCTTCTGCTCAGAACTCATTTTCAGCCTATTCACAACAGTAAGCACAAAAAACAAAAACAGAAAATATCTTATATGAAAGCAGAAGAAGAGGCAAGACTCAGCAAACTTCCAAGTGAACCAGGAACCACAGTTGAGACAAGGACAATTGATCACCTGCAACCATGATGGGAGGGAACCTCTCTTATATCAAGCCAGTCTCTGATTGCCAATCCTCATTGAATGGTTCAGAACTGTTTGTAACCACCAGAGGGAGCTTCTGCTCAGAATTCATTTCCAAAACATTCACAACAGTACCCCCCCCTTGAAGAGGGGTCACTGAACCCTCATTTGTGCAACCAGGTCGGTCAGAATGAGCTCGGTGATATGCACGGATCAGTCTCCTAGCATGGATGTCCGAAGCAAACACCCAAGAAATGTCCACCTGACTATAACCTCTCCACTTAACCAAATACTGGAGTTTCCGTCTAGAAAAACGAGAATCCAATATTTTCTCAACCACATACTCCAGATTGCCCTCAACCAAAACAGGGTCAGGAGCACAGCCATAGGAACCACTGGCTCGACAAACCTCTTCAATAAGGACTTGTGAAACACGTTATGGATCTTAAATGTCCCTGGAAGAAGTAAACGAAAGGAAACAGGATTAAGAATCTCCATGATCTCATAAGGTCCAATGAACGTAGGCTTAAACTTAGGAGATGCAACTCTCATAAGGATAATTCTTGAGGACAACCAGACCAAGTCCCCCACTTTAAACTGAGGACCATCAGTCCTATGCCGGTTGGCAAACCGCTGGGCCTTCTCCTGAGAGAAGGACAACCTCTCCACTACCTGGTCCCAAATCTCCTGCATACGCTCCACAACAGAGTCAACATCCGGACAGACAGAAGCCTTCGTCTGTCCCGAAAAAAATCGAGGGTGAAACCCAAAATTGCAGAAAAATGGAGACATGAAAGTGGCAGAGCTAGCCCTATTATTAAGAGCAAACTCAGCCAAAGGCAAAAAAGAGACCCAGTCATCTTGATCAGCAGACACAAAGCATCTCAGATAAGTCTCCAATGTCTGGTTTGTTCTCTCAGTTTGTCCATTGGTCTGAGGATGAAAAGCGAGGAGAAAGACAATTGAACACCAACTTTAGAACAAAAAGTCCTCCAAAATCTGGAAACAAACTGGACTCCTCTGTCAGACACAATGTTCTCAGGAATGCCGTGTAACCGAACCACATGCTGAAGGAACAAAGGCACCAATTCGGAGGAGGAAGGCAACTTAGGTAATGGCACAAGATGTATCATCTTGGAAAACCTATCACAAATCACCCAGATAACGGTCATTCTCTGAGAAACAGGGAGGTTGGAAATAAAATCCATAGAGATATGGGTCCATGGTCTCTTGGGCACAGGCAATGGCATCAACAAACCACTAGAGCGAGAGCAAGGCTTGGAGCGAGAGCAAGTCCCACAGGACTGCACAAACTCCCTGATGTCACGAGACAAAGTAGGCCACCAAAAGGACCGACTCACCAAGTCTCTGGTACCAAAAATTCGGGATGATCGGCCAACGCGGAACAATGAATCTCAGACATCACACTCTTTTTCCACCGGTCTGGGACAAACAATTTCCTAATAGGGCAGCGCTCGGGTTTATCCTCCTGACACTCTTCCAGAGCCAGTCTCAAATTGGGCGAGATGGCGGAAAGAACTACACCCTCTTTTAAAATAACAGCAGGATCAGATAACTCAGGAAGTCCGTAAGGAAACTCCTCGAGAGGGCATCCGCCTTAACATTCAGTGCCAGGAAGAAAGGAAACCACAAAATTAAAACGTGTGAAAAACAAGGCCCACCTGGCCTTTCTAGGATTAAGTCGCTTGGCTGATTCCAGATAAACCAGATTCTTATGGTACGTGAGGACCACCACCTGATGTTTGGCTCCCTCCAGCCAATGTCTCCATTCTTCAAAAGCCCACTTCATGGCCAATAACTCCCGATTACCCACGTCATAATTACGTTCAGTTGGAGAAAATTTTTGAGAGAAAAAGGCACAAGGGTTACTTTTAGAGGTCTCTGGATCTCTTTGGGACAAAACGGCACCTGCCCCAATTTCAGAGGCATCAACCTCCACCTGAAATGGCAGAGAAACATCAGGCTGCCATAGAACAGGAGCAGAAGTGAATCTCTGCTTAAGTTCCTGAAACGCAGAGACTGCCTCAGGAGGCCAATGCACCACATCAGAACCCTTTTTGGTCAAATCAGTCAATGGTTTAACAATAACAGAGAAATTACCAATGAATTTACGATAAAAATTGGCAAAACACAAGAATCTCTGAAGAGCCTTTAATGAAGTAGGTTGGACCCAATCACAGATGGCTTGGAAACTTGACCGGGTCCATTTCAATAACAGATGGAGACAAAATGAATCCCAGAAATGAGATCCTCTATACGCCAAAAAGACACTTTGATCCCTTCACATACAGAGCATTCTCTCTCAAAATCTGGAACACAGTCCGAACATGTTTCACATTAGAGTCCCACTCATTGGAAAAAATCAAGATATCATCCAAATAAACAATCAGAAATTTATCCACAAAATCCCTGAAAATGTCATTCATGAAGGACTGGAAGACGGAAGGAGCATTAGTCAGCCCAAAGGGCATCACTAGGTACTCAAAATGCCCCTCTGGGGTATTAAACGCCGTCTTCCATTCATCCCCGTGTTTAATGTGAATAAGGTTATACGCCCCCCTGAGGTCAAGCTTGGTAAACCAAGTAGCACTTTTCACCTGGAAAACAGGTCAGAAATCAAGGGTAACGGATATTGATATTTCACAGTGATCTTGTTCAAGAGACGATAATCAATACACGGCCTTAATGAACCATCCTTTTTGGCCACAAAGAAAAAACCGGCACCCAAGGGTGAAGAGGATGGTCTGATATGACCCTTCTCCAATGACTCCTTGATATAAGACCGCATAGCGTCATGTTCAGGTACAGGCAAGTTAAAAAGGCGACCTTTATGGAATTTACTACCAGGCACTAATTCAATAGCGCAGTCATAGCTCCTATGGGGGGGCAAGGATGCAGATTTACTTTCGCTAAACACATCAGAAAAGTCAGTCAAAAAGTCAGGAATTTCCTGAGACTGGGGAGAGGCAGAAAAAACAGGAGTGTTGGCATTAACACATTGGCAGCCCCAACTGGTCACAGACACAGATCTCCAATCCAAAACAGGATTATGAGACTGTAACCAAGGGAAACCTAGTACAATAATGTCATGCATATTATACAGTACCAAAACTTTGCAACTCTCCTGATGATCAGGTTCAACCCTCATTATCACCTGAGTAGAAAACTGGGATTTATTCTCAGCCAAAGGGGTAGAATCAATCCCCAGTAGGGGAATAGACTTCCGTAGGGGTATCAAGGGAAGCCCACAACGTTTGGCAAAATCAAAATCCATCAGGTCAATTGCTGCGCCTGAATCAACAAAAGCCTGAGCAGAAAATGTGGTCAGGTAGCAAATCAGGGTAACAGTCAACAGAAATTTAGTCTGAACACTAACCAAGACAACTGAGCGTGCAAAAAGTCTTCCTTGCTTAGGGCAGACAGAAATAGCATGAGAGGCGTCACCACAATAGAAACGTAACCCATTGCATTTTCGAAACTCATGACGCTGTGCCCCAGAAGCCACTCTATCACACTGCATGGGTTCAGAAGCTGGCTCACAAGGCAACACTATTCCACGCATACCTCTACGCTCACGCAAACGTCTGTCAATTTGAATCGCTAATGACATAGAATCATTGAGACCAGAGGGAGCAGGGAAACCCACCATAACACCTTTTACATTCTCTGACAGCCCCTTCCGAAAAAGGGCTGCCAAAGCATCATCATTCCATTTGGTTAGGACTGCCCATTTTCGGAATTTCTGACAGTATAACTCAGCGTCCTCAAGCCCCTGATTTAATGCCAACAAGGTTCTTTCAGCTTGATCAGTGACATTAGGCTCATCATACAATAACCCCAGAGCCAGAAAAAATGCATCAACATCACTCAAAACAGAGTCCCCAGGTGTCAGAGAAAAAGCTCAATGCTGAGGATCGCCGCGCAGGAGAGAGATGACAATTTGAACCTGCTGTGCTGCGTTCCCTGAGGACTTAGGTTTTAAGGCAAAAAACAACTTACAGTTATTTTTGAAATTCAGAAATTTGGCCCGATCTCCCAAAAACAAATCTGGCATGGGAATCCTAGGTTCCACAACCGGCAACCCAGCAAGATAGGTAGCAATACTCCGAACTTCAGTGGCAAGCTGATCCACGTGGCCAGACAGCTGTGCAAGCTCCATTGATAAAAAAAAAAAAAATCCTCCTCAGCACCCAGAGAAAAAGAGGGAAAAAATGCAAGAAAAAGAAAAAAAAAAATCTCTGACAACTCTGACAACTTTTTTTTTTCTTTCCACACTATTTTTCCCTTCTGTGAGTACCATATAATTTTCAGTTTGGCCGGTGATACTGTTATGTTTTGGTAGCTGAGGAGAGCAGGCAAAAACGGCAATACACCAGAGAGGTTGTAATCTACTGGATTGCAGTACCCTGACTAACCACCACAACTAAAGGCAGCCGTGGAGCATTCCTACGTTGGTCCTAGACGCCTCATCACAGCCTGAGAGATTAACTACACCTAGAGATAGAAAGAGGAAAGCTATCTGCCCCGGAGCAGATCCCCAAAGAACATAAGAAGCCCCAAACATGTAATGGCGGTTAGACAAGAGGAAATACAGACACAGACAGAAAATAGTATGAGCAAACGCTGGGGCCCAATCTGCCTAGACAGAAAAAGATAGAAAGGATACTCACTGCAATCAAAAAAAACCCTAAAAAATGCCAACCTACTAATTGCAAAAACACCTGAGATCACACGACCTCTACCACCTAAATCAGTTCTCTGGTGTAACAAAACTAAGCCGCAGCCACTGAAAAAACTGGAAAAGGCAAATGAACAAACAACAGTGGCTCCAGCGGAACCAAGAGGAGCCCAAGCCCCCCAGGGGGGAACCTGGCTAACCTCACAGAAATGCAGAGAAATATGCAAATGGTAAGCACAAAAAACAAAAACAGAAAATATCTTATCTGAAAGCAGAAGAAGAGGCAAGACTCAGCAAGCTTCCAAGTGAACCAGGAACCACAGTTGAGACAAGAACAATTGATCACCAGCAACCATGATGGGAGGGAACCTCCCTTATATCAAGCCAGTCTGTGAATTCTGATTGCCAATCCTCATTGAATGGTTCAGTACTGTTTGTAACCACCAGAGGGAGCTTCTGCTCAGAATTCATTTCCAAAACATTCACAACAGGAACCCCCACCTGTATGAGATTTCCTTTTCTCTCAATTTAAATGTAATTTCCCTAAAGTTTTTTCTGGCGTCCATGGTAGCCTGGGAGAAATCAGCGTATACTTTGATGTGTTCATATGGAGGAGGGAAAGCGCCCCTATCTCTAATGAATTTTAAAATTTTCTCTCTGGTCTCAAAAAAAAGGAGTCTCAGGATAGTATCCCTGGGCTTATCCAAAGGGATGCCTTTTGGGAGGGGAAGTCTATAGATTCTATCAATGGTTAGGTGTATATCAGATAGATTAAGGCTCGCTTTTTTAAACATAGTTTTGGCATAGTTTGACAAGTCGGTTTGAGTAATTGTTTCTTGTATCCCTCTCAACTTAATGTTGTTTCTACGACTTCTATCCTCTAAGTCGGCTAGTTTAGTTTTAATAAAACAAATTTCCTCTTTTAAATTTAAATTTTGTTGTGTAAGAAGCTAATTTTTCTCTTCTATATGCGAAATCCGAGTTTCGTTAATTTCGAATCTCCTTGAGAATTTATCACTGACCTCCTGAATCAAACTTTTTGTGACTCGAAACCAGAGAGAATGGAGTCTTTGAGGGACTTACAAAAATTGGCAAGAACCCCTTCTGATACTGGCTTATCTGATTGTGTAAAGGACTCATAATTAACTATGTCGAGTTTCGAGGAAATAGTACCTGAGGCCTCAGCACAACCTTTTTTAGCGAAGGGCTTAACAGGACTCCCATTCAAAGAGAATTCCCCTGAGGTATTATCAGAATCTGGTGTCGCATCTCCTTTATTCCGGTTCCCCCCGCCGAATTTTTCCGTTTTTGGGAATGGGATAAATCCATGCTATTTTCATCTAACCCAGTCTGATCATGGGTCTAACAGAGCTTGGAAATGAATGCGAGGAATTTTGAAAATCAGGGAGTAAATCCCTCTGCGGTAACGTACTCTTTGCTGCTTTACCGTGGCAAGAGTTCAGGTCAGTAGTTGAGGTATCCCGTTTCCCCTCTGTCCTTTTTAAAGGGGATCTGGATTTGGTTGGACTTGACAGATTGGGTATATCAGTAGAAGGAATAGACTTAGAGCCGCTGTGCTGCTAGCTGTAAGCCAGTTAACCCTTTGTGAAGGATTACAGCTTGGGTCCTGACAGAGCACCGGATAGGTAAGAATAATGTTGCTTTATTATTTTATTTTTATTACAGGTGAACAAGGGCTTTGCACGGATTACCTGTAAAATAAAAGATGGTCAAAAACCGTGAGATTATTTCATTAAATTGATTTTTAATTAAAGTGTGTGTATTTTATTTTTATTTCATACAATAGGATTAATAATTGAGAGTTGTCTAATTGACAACTCTCAATTATTAACCTGGCTGAAAGTCACCTTTCAATAGCAAGGTGGCTTTAAACCCATTATTAACCCATTCGCAACCGCTACAGGGCAATGAGAATAGATGGGCTAATTGCCTGAAAGGGCACATCTAATTATAGACTTGCCTTTTCTGGGGTGGCTGTGGGCAGATGTTAGTAGCCGGGGGGGCACTAAATAAATGCACCCTCCCTAAGCTATTATTATCTGCCCCCACTCACTGGCTTTGTCTGTCTGGTTGAGAAAATAGCGCGGGAGCCCACGCATTTTTTTTCAATGAATTTACACCTCATATATACATATATACATGTCATTGTGACACATACAGTACAGACCAAAAGTTTGGACACACCTCATTCAAAGATTCAAAGCACCCCCACACCATCACACCTCCTCCTCCATGCTTCACGGTGGGAACCAGGCATGTAGAGTCCATCTGTTCACCTTTTCTGCATGCAAAGCAGTAATCAAAGCAAAAGGTGGCTACTTTGAAGAACCTAGAATATAAGACATATTTTCAGTTGTTTCACACTTTTTTGTAAAGTGTAATGTATAATTCCACATGTGTTAATTCATAGTTTTGATGCCTTCAGTGTGATTCTACAATTTTCACGGTCATGAAAATACAGAAAAATCTTTGAATGAGAAGGTGTGTCCAAACTTTTGGTTTTTGCTATATATATATATATATATTATATATATATTTATAGTTCATACACTTCTACATACTATAATAGCCGCTAATTCAATTGCCGGCTTTTGTGAAATTACAGACCCGACATGAAATGACACATGGTTTACATACAGTTAACCATGTCATTTTATATAGTTTGATATATGGTTTTCACTAACAATTACATGAGTGTATGTGTGCAAAATTTCATACAGCTAGGGGTTAATGAAAGGTGTAAATTTGTTGAAAAAAAATGCATGGGCTCCCACGCTATTTTCTCAACCAGACAAACAAAGCCAGTGAGTGGGGGCAGATAATATTAGTCTAGGGAGGGTGCATTTATTTTGTGCCCCCCTGGCTACTAACATCTCCCCCAGCCACCCCAGAAAAGGCAAATCTATAATTAGATGCGCCCTTTCTGGCACTTAGCCCGTCTATTCCCATTGCCCTGTAGCGGTGGCGAATGGGTTAATAATGGGTTAAAGCCACCTTACTATTGAAAGGTGACTTTAAGCCAGGTTAATAATTGAGAGTTGTCAATTAGACAACTCTCAATTATTAATCCTATTGTATGAAATAAAAATAAAACACACACACTTTAATTAAAAATCATTTTATGAAATAATCGCACAGTTTTTGACCATCTTTTATTTTACAGGTAATCCGTGCGAAGCCCTTGTTCACCTGTAATAAAAATAAAATAATAAAGCAACATTATTCTTACCTATCTGGTGCTCTGTCAGGTCCCACGCTTTAATCCTTTACAAAGGGTTAACTGGCTTACAGCTAGCAGCACAGCTAATGCTAGCAGCTCAGCTGTAAGCCCCCGAATGAAGGAGTTCCTCTCCCAGCTGACAGAAGAGGAAGTGATTAGTGTGGGAAGCTTAATTGATTGCTTCCCATGGTAATCAGTTCACTTCATGTCAGCCGGGGACACCGCACAGCATCAGTGACGTCAGAGGGAGTCGAGGCTGACCTAAAGTGAACTGATTAGCCTGGGAAGCAATCAATTAAGCTTCCCACACTAATCACTTCCTCTCCTGTTGGCTGGGAGAGGAACTCATTTATTCGGGGGCTTACAGCTAAGCTGCCAGCATTAGCTGTGCTGCTAGCTGTAAGCCAGTTAGCCCTTTGTGAAGGATTACAGCGTGGGACCTGACAGAGCACTGGATAGGTAAGAATAATGTTGCCTTATTATTTTATTTTTATTACAGGTGAACAAGGGCTTCGCACGGATTACCTGTAAAATAAAAGATGGTCAAAAACTGTGTGATTATTTCATTAAAATAATTTTTAATTAAAGTGTGTGTGTTTATTTTTATTTCATACAAAAGGATTAATAATTGATAGTTGTCTAATTGACAGCGCTCAATTATTAACCTAGCTTAAAGTCACCTTTCAATAGCAAGGTGGCTTTAACCCATTATTAACCCATTCGCCACCGCTACAGGGCAATGGAAATAGACGGGCTAAGTGCCAGAAAGGGCACATCTAATTATAGATTTGCCTTTTCTGGGGTGGCTGGGGGAAGATGTTAGTAGCCAGGGGGGCACTAAATAAGTGCACCCCCTCTAGGCTAATATTATCTACCTCCACTCGCTGGCTTTCCCTGTTTCGTGGAGAAAATACCACGGGAGCCCATGCATTTTTTTTCAACGAATTTACACCTTTAATTAACCCCTACATGTATGAAATTTTGCACACATACACTCATGTAATTGTTAGTGAAAACCATATATCAAACTACATGAAATGACATGGTTAACTGTATGTAAACCATGTGTCATTTCATGTCGGTTGGTTCTGTAATTTCACAAAAGCCGGCAATTGAATTAGTGGCTATTATACTATGTAGAAGTGTATGAACTATAAATATATATATATGTGTCACAATGACATGTGTATATATATATATACAGTACAGAGCAAAATTTTGGACACACCTTCTCATTCAAAGATTTTTATGTATTTTCATGACTATGAAAATTGTAGAATCACACTGAAGGCATCAAAACTATGAATTAACACTTGTGGAATTAAACATTACACTTTACAAAAAAGTGTGAAACAACTGAAAATATGTCTTATATTCTAGGTTCTTCAAAGTAGCCACCTTTTGCTTTGATTACTGCTTTGCACGCAGAAAAGGTGAACGGCTGGACTCTATATGCCTAGTTCCCACCGTGAAACATGGAGGAGGTGGTGTGATGGTGTGGGGGTGCTTTGCTGGAGACACTGTTGGGGATTATTCAAATTGAAGCGGTGAGCGGTCCAGCTCACCCCAAACCATCTCGATTGGTTCAGGTCTGGTGACTGTGGAGGCCAGTCATCTGGCTAGCACCCCAACACTCTCCTTCTGGTCAAATAGCCCTTACACAGTCTGAGTGTTTTGGGGTCATTGTCCTGTTGAAAAATAATGATGGTCCAACTAAAGCAAACCGGATGGAATAGCATGCTGCTCCAAGATGCTGTGGTACCATTCTGGTTCACTATGCCTTCAATTTTGAATAAATCCCCAACAGTGTCACCAGCAAAGCACCCCACACCATCACACCACCTCCTCCATGCTCACGGTGGGAACCAGGCATTAGAATCCATCCGTTCACCTTTCTGCGTGCAAAGCAGTAATCAAAGCAAAGGTGGCTACTTGAAGAACCTAGAATATAAGACATATTTTCAGTTGTTTCACACTTTTTGTAAAGTGTAATGCATAATTTACATGTGTTTATTCAAGTCTTGATGCTTCATGAGATTCTACAATTTTCATAGCCATGAAATACAGAAAATCTTTGAATGAGAAGTGTGTCCAAACTTTTGGTCTGTACTGTATATATATATTTATATATGTATTCTAGTGTTTTGTGAGCTGTTAGTGTGATTTTACAGTATTGACTATGTATAGCATTATGTATGGGAACTTCCGATTCCGGTATTCAATATGCAAAAAGTATCGGAACTCAGTATCGGAATTCCGATACTGCAAATATCAGCCGATACCCGATATTTACAGTATCGGAATGCTCAACACTAACTGCTGTATATAAGTACAGTGACACCCATGACTAAAAAAAGAAAACTGCCTTAAACTGGCCAAACTTGAGCGCACACAGATATGAGCTGCCACGGAGATACTACTATACGACAAATGTGTGACCTGTATTTTTAATTTTTGTGCTAACTATGCGGTATATCAGACTGTGACACTCAGGACAAAAAAAGGAAAACGGCCTACACTGCCCAAACTTTGAGCACACACAGATATGAGCTGCCACGAGATACCACTACGACAAATGTGTGCCCGTTTTTTTTTTATTTTTGGGCTAACTAGTGCGTATATCGGACTGTGACACCCAGGACGAAAAAGGAAAACCGCCTACACTGCCCAAACTTTGAGCACACACAGATATGAGTGCCATGGAGATACCACTACGACAAATGTGTGGCCAGTATTTTTAATTTTTTTTTTTGAAACACTGCTCTATATCAGTACAGTGACACCCACGACAAAAAAAGAAAACTGCCATAAACTGGCCAAACTTTGAGCACACACAGATATGAGCTGCCACGGAGATACCAGTACGACAAATTTGTGACCTGTATTTTTTTTATTTTGGGGCTAACTAGTGCTGCATATCAGTACAGTGACACCCAGGACAAAAAAAAATAAAACTGAAGTAAACTGGCCAAACTTTGAGCACGTACAGATATGAGCTGGCACGGAGATACCACACCGAAAAAGTGGCCTGTATTCCAATTACACCTGGGGCTAGCTTTATACGGCCAATATATCATACAGATAGCAGCAGCACCAGAACACAGGAAGGGAATGGACCCTCTTGATGAATGCAATGATCTATATACACACATACAGTGCCTGAAGGCCTTGCACTGATGTGTATAGAGTGAAGTACACTACCCTGCCTACCTAACACTGGAACCTATATACTCCGGAATTAGTCCGCCAAAGTCCGCCAAAAAAGCTGGGTGGAGACCCAAGTTCCCGCCAAGTAATCCCGGAAATGCTTGGTGCTCGCCCAGTACACCGAGTACCGCTCATCACTACTCCCTAGGCTAAATGCAGATTTTATGTGATGTAAACAGCAAAGCAAACAATTAGCCCTTAGAAGACATTTAGTATGATGACAGCTTCAGCACTAGTATCAACACTACAGGTCTCTGAATCGTTATACTGTGCTCACACAGGCCTGGACAAGCACTCTCTCCCTCCAGTATGAAGTGTCACAGAGCTGTGCAATGGTGTGAGTGTACCAGGCTGAGTGGCGCCAGTTCTTTTATAACCCTGATGATGACACACGGCCAGCCAATCACAGTAATGCCACAACCAAGACGACTACAGCATTACAGTGATGCACAGGCAATCCCTGCATGCTTATTGGCTGTGTAACAGGCCCCAAAAATGCATGGCGGCGATTCGAGTTTTACATAGAGCACCACCCATTACTCTCACAGTAACGAGTAAATCCGAGCACAGTGATAATTGAGTATCACCAAACACATGTGCTCATCCCTAGTGAAATCCCTTTGTGGTTTTTAAGGGTAGCTGGCCTGGCAGCAGAACACCCTCTGCGCTCTCTCACCAGCTTTACATAGCCTTTAATGCCTCCTTTCTCTCTCAGTGAGCAGCAACTAAGTAGTCATCCTGATCACCTTTGCCTATAGAAGATGTGACCCTGCATCACCTTCCTTACTAACAATGCAATATATGAGGCAAAGGCCGGAGTCACACTTGCGCGTGCAATTCGAGAAACTCGCGTGAGTCTCTCGCATCAATACCCGGCACTGTCGCCGGCACTGAGACGGAGGGTGCGTCTGCATAGAAATACATGCAGCCGCACACTCCGGTCCTGAGTTCCGGAAGCAGTGCCGGGTATTGATGCGCGAGTTTCTCGCATCACACTCACAAGTGTGACTCCGGCCTAAGGGTAACAATCTCACTTGCCCATGCATCGCATAGTAAGTGGGGAGCAAAGCTTCAGAGTGTTGGTGCGTTTTATCATGATTTCAACTCTCATTAAGGTTTGCTCACAATAGCGTATAGCATCCGATGATTCTCTCATGCAGAAGAATCGGATGCTTTATGCAAAGGACCCTCAGCTCAAACTCTGCTCTGAGCCAAGTGTTATTTTACTGTGATCTGATTCTCTCGCATGCGAGAATCGGATCACAGGTGTGGAAAAGATGGAAAACTTAATTTCTCCATCTTCTCCATTGTGTGAGTCAGCGTATATTGGACTGCAATTTTATGACATCTGAGTGCTGTGCGATGTTTTGCACGCACTCATAGACTTGTATGGATGTGTGCCGTCTGATATACGCTGCCATTCACAGCATATATTGATTCTTTTTCTCATGGCGACTCGGCGCTACTCCACAATATAACATTGGAGCAAGTGCTATCCGATGATACTTTGGATAGCACTCATACGAGTTATATGCTGGCTTCTCGAAAATGTGAGTGAACCCTAATAGTTTTTCTGTCCACTCACTAATGATCCTTAACAATCTACTATATAATTGTCTAACTTATAACTTCCGTCTGTAACGGGAATCCTGCGTCGCTGATTGGTCGCGCCGGACGCGACCAATCAGCACAGGCACAGTCCGGCCACGAATTGGCGCAGGATTTCAACCAGGCACGCCACCGCTATCGTCGGGAGATCAGCGGTGCTAGCTGCTGATCTTCCGACTTTAGCCGCGGGTCATCTCCACGTACATACTCACCTTCCGTCCCTGCATCCCTGTCCCGGCGCGTCTGCTTCTATCCTGTACGATGCGATCACGTAGTACCGCTCATTAAGGTCATGAATATGGACGCGACTGCATTCCCAAAGGCGTGGCATCCATGTTCATGACCTTAATGAGCGGTACCACGTGACCGCACCACACAGGAAGAAGCTGACGCGCCAGGATAGAGATGCAGGGACATGCAGCGACGGTGTGAGGGTGAGTATGATGGGGAGCCCAGCGGAGCCATGTATACAGGATGGGAGGGTGGGAGCCATGTATACAAGGATGGTAGGGTGGGAGTGGAGCCATGTATATGTGGCGCCCCTGAGGGTCCAGTCGCCACAGAGGTACTGCATCTCAGCCAGAGATGTGGTATCCCATCTTTCAGGTAAGGTGGAGACATTATGTGTAGCCCAGCTGCGCTTGGTGCCACATGTTACCCTGGAGGATGCATGAAAGGTAATTCACAATCACCCGATATTCATTCACACTCCACATTTTCCTGGTGCCACCAGAGGGAGCCCTTTAGAATACGCAGGTATATAAGGGTGTGGGGATGGGATTAGTGAGGAGTTGTTGAGAGGAGAGGAGTTGAGAGGAGTTGAGTTCAGTCAGTCTGTGCAGCCACCTGAGAGAAGGCAGTCAGCTAATCATCTCAGAGAGCTCAGAGAGTCTGCAGTCCGCAGTCTAAGAGCAGCAGAGCTGAAGAACAGCAGAACTGAGAGAAACTGCTATCCCATTGTGCTTATGTTAAAGGTGTGAGTAGGGCGACAGGCAAGTGGAAAGAAGAAAGAGAGAGTGACAGAGGTCGACAGCATTGATAGCTGACCTCCACTCTGCACTACCGGACACCGGGTCCGAGCTTACTAGCTTCTTCATGACTAGTGGGAGAAACCGGAGACCCTGCTGGATTCCAGATCGCAGGGGCCCAATTGTGCTGATACGTAACCGGGGTCAGGAGAACAGGAGTCTAGCAGTGCACTGCATATAGAGACTTAGTTCTGTCCACAAGAAGGCTCCACCACAAGATCAGCCGGGCGTAGCAAAGAAGACGGAGTTAAACTTTGTTTTATGCAAGTTAGAAACTCACACATGTAAAGATGTAAGGAGGCCCTACACCTACTCAGTGGATTACTGGACATGCATCCTCCACCCTGACAGCTTCCCGGGACGTGCCTGAATCTACCACCAGTAAAGGTACCGAAAGAGACTGTCTTGTGTGTGTCTGCATTATTGCTCCTGCACCCTACACCGCCATATACTCCGAGGGATCAGTCTCGCCTGTGGAAGACTTAACACCTTGCTGCCCCATACCCTCAGAGGATCTACACTGCAGCGCTGGTCACCCTGACCAGGAACCACAGGTGGCGTCACGAACATTTTCTATCATCCCCTGTAAATATCCCCTTTTAGTGAGCGCCCAGGGCAATGGACCGAGCTGCGCTACCCGTGTCATCCCCAGTGAAGTGAACGGGCTCGGTGCCGAGTACCCCAAAGCCCTGGTACGTGCGACTCATCTTTTGGCGTCACGAACAAGATACGAAGCTCACAATATGTGATTCCTGTGTGCCTGGAATTGGACTGTTTTTGTGCAAAAAGACTGTGTTGCGTTTTTGTGATTTTTGGCGCCATTTTCCGCCATTTTGCCGCCATATTTGCGCCCTGAGGCGCTGGTGAAGAAGAGGGGCGTGTATTCGTGGGCGTGCCCCCCCTGTGGCGCGAAAGTAATGGGCGCCATGTCTAAATGTTACTATAATGTCCGAGCCTGCCCCACTGCAAGGGAGATCCGCCTCCTCTTCATCCTCCATGCTAAGAAGAGAAAGCGAAAGTCCCGCCTCCACGGAAAAATCCAGAGTGTTCCAGATGAAACACACAGTCTGGCCTGGAGTGAGATGGCGGAAGGACAGGAGTCGCTGTGTGGAGGAATGGCGGTGTGCAGACCCCGTTCCCCTGAAGAGCTGCAGCCTGTGCCTGAACCGTCCCCAGGTCGGGAGAACGACCTGAGAATGCAGAGAGTGGATGAATTGGATGAGGCGCTGAGGGATATGGCCCGACAACGTGCAGAGATGGAGGCGATGGAGCAAAGCTGGCGTGCCCTGAAACAGCGGCTGCTGTGGGACGCGCTGCTCTCCCCCCTGGATGCACAACCGTCACCTGCGCCACCACTGGAACCAGCGGCTGAAGAAGAACCGGAGGCCGGCCCCAAAAGAGCTGATCCTGACTCCGCCGAGGACGCGGCGGGAGGGAAGGAGGCTGAGGAGGCCTTACCCGGACCGGAACGCCAGCCAGGCCTGGAACCAGAGGCCGCAGCGGAATGCAGTCTCCCGGTAGGGACACCGGAGGACCCCCAGCCACAAGCGATGGCGATCGACTGGGAGGAGATGGAGCTCTTGGACGACGTGGAGTACGCCGCCCAGAAGGAGAACGAGTGGCGACGCCGAGAGTATGAGCAGCGGCAACAGCGGGAGCAGCGTGAGGCGCAGCAGCTTCGCCAGAGGTACCGGGAGAAAGATCTTGCTGACAAGGAGATCGTCAGGCGAGACAAAGGTACGCTCCGGGAACCGAGGCGCCAGGGGGCCATTAGAGACTTTAAACTCCAGGGAGGCTGGGGATTCATCCATGAACCAGGCCTGTACCAGGAGGTTTTTGTAAATCGCAGAGATGTAGAGTCACACCTGCCAGAAGGGCACCCGGGACGGGATTTGTTAATTGGGGATGTTGTCACTTACACGCGGCACTGGGGTCTTAAGGGGTGGTATGCCCTGAATGTCTCCTGAATCAGCGACCCAGTCCCTGAAGCCGGCAACGCACCCCACGTCTCAGCGTCCCAGGCCCCAGCCACATCAGCGCCAGGCCCCGCACCTGCGTTCTATCCTGCGTCCCATTCTGCCATGTTAAAGAGCGCAACGATTGCAAATGCGCCCTCTACTGAGCCACTCCGTACACCTGCGTTCCATTCTACAATGCTAAAGAGCGCAGCGACTGCAAGTGCGCTCTCAACTGAGCTAGACCGCACATCTACGTCACCATTGGAAACGCTGCAGAGCCTAAGTTTAGAAGAGGCACCTGTCAGGCCTCCAGGAAATCGCAAAGTCATAGTTGAAATGAGAACTGTAGCTACACAGACACCGGTAGCAGGACACGATCTTATTGTGATGCGTTACAGAATGCACAGTATGCTTCCAGCTGCCGGTATGGAAGATGCTGCCATGTTTAAAGAAGACCAGTAGGACCCGGACAGGGTTTACTGAACTGTAGAAAGTTATGAAGAATTGCACTTTATTGAAAATGTTATATGATGATGTTTACATGCTTGAAGTATGGTACCCCAGTTGGGTAAAGTGTTAATGTGATATGTGAAATGCTATTTTGAAGGACTGCATGCTGAGGACTCTTGCAGCACAGAACTTAATTGTAAATAGTTGGCACTCGGTGCCCCATCTTGGTTTTACGTAAGCCATTCTACACCGTGAAAGTATTTGATATTTTCTATTGCTAATTTGTATACATTGAAACGTTGAGGTGTCCTTACCTCCCGCAAGGGATGAGTTATGTTATTGTAGTTATTATAAAATTATTTTCTTTTTCAGCACGGGAGTGCTGATATTAACTAGGGGGGGATGTGTAGCCCAGCTGTGCTTGGTGCCACATGTTACCCTGGAGGATACATGAAAGGTAATTCACAATCACCCGATATTCATTCACACTCCACATTTTCTTGGTGCCACCAGAGGGAGCCCTTTAAAATACGCAGGTATATAAGGGTGTGGGGATGGGATTAGTGAAGAGTTGTTGAGAGGAGAGGAGTTGAGAGGAGTTGAGTTCAGTCAGTCTGTGCAGCCACCTGAGAGAAGGCAGTCAGCTAATCATCTCAGAGAGCTCAGAGAGTCTGCAGTCCGCAGTCTAAGAGCAGCAGAGCTGAAGAACAGCAGAACTGAGAGAAACTGCTATCCCATTGTGCTTATGTTAAAGGTGTGAGTAGGGCGACAGGCAAGTGGAAAGAAGAAAGAGAGAGTGACAGAGGTCGACAGCATTGATAGCTGACCTCCACTCTGCACTACCGGACACTGGGTCCGAGCTTACTAGCTTCTTCATGACTAGTGGGAGAAACCAGAGACCCTGCTGGATTCCAGATCGCAGAGGCCCAATTGTGCTGATACGTAACCGGGGTCAGGAGAACAGGAGTCTAGCAGTGCACTGCATATAGAGACTTAGTTCTGTCCACAAGAAGGCTCCACCACAAGATCAGCCGGGCGTAGCAAAGAAGACGGAGTTAAACTTTGTTTTATGCAAGTTAGAAACTCACACATATAAAGACGTAAGGAGGCCCTACACCTACTCAGTGGATTACTGGACATGCATCCTCCACCCTGACAGCTTCCCGGGGCGTGCCTGAATCTACCACCAGTAAAGGTACCGAAAGAGACTGTCTTGTGTGTGTCTGCATTATTGCTCCTGCACCCTACACCGCCATATACTCCGAGGGATCAGTCTCACCTGTGGAAGACTTAACACCTTGCTGCCCCATACCCTCAGAGGATCTACACTGCAGCGCTGGTCACCCTGACCAGGAACCACAGGTGGCGTCACGAACATTTTCTATCATCCCCTGTAAATATCCCCTTTTAGTGAGTGCCCAGGGCAACGGACCGAGCTGCGCTACCCGTGACATTCCCAGTGAAGTGAACGGGCTCGGTGCCGAGTACCCCAAAGCCCTGGTACGTGCGACTCAATTACACCTGGCTCTGGCAACACTGCTTCCATCACATACACTAGCTGAGTTTCAATAGCATGTCTGCAGCTAGCAAAGGGTGTTAGATGGTGGGTGGAGCTTGTTGGTCAGAGCAGGAGTTAGAGGGAAGTTAGAGGACAGTCTTCCCTTCGGGAAGCAAGAAGATAGACGCACTTAGGCAGCTCTCCCATAGGGGAGAGGGGAAAAAGATACAACCGTGCAGCAGGCTCCAGTCCTGAGGAGCTGCTCACAGAGGGGAAGAAAGAAGGAAGGGAAACAGGATTTCTCAGAGACACGGCTGAGCAAGAGGTTACCTGTGGGGCTTGTTCCAGGACTGGCGGACGCCAGCTGGGAGAATCCAGGTCGCAGAAGGGACTCAGCCCCTAGCCTAGTGGAGAACTTTATGACTCAGCTAGCAAGCCGACAGCTGTGATAACTTTAGGGAACACAGGCACAACCGCAAGCATCTTCTCCGGGAAAGAAAGCTATATAGGATCAAGGAAACGCCTGGGTCACGTTGTCCTACAGGATCCGCAGCTTCTACACTATGTTCCAAATTATTATGCAAATGATATTTTTCTCTGATTTTCCTAAGTGGTCGGTGCAAATGACAGTCAGTCTAATAAAAGTCATCACCCGTTAGAGTATACATCAAATTTTATTGAAGAAACCTCCCAATGATAACAGTATAATCTCCAAAATGGAAAAAAATCAAAATGCACTGTTCCAAATTATTAGGCACAGTAGAATTTCTGAACATTTGATCTTTTTAAAGAACTGAAAATGCTCATTTGTGGAATTTGCAGCATTAGGAGGTCACATTCACTGAACAAAAAAGCTACTTAACTCCAAAACATCCTAACAGGCCAAGTTACATGTTAACATAGGAACCCTTCTTTGATATCACTTTCACAATTCTTTCATCCATTGAACTTGTGAGTTTTTGGAGAGTTTCTTCTTGTATTTCTTTGCATGAAGCCTCCCAGAGCTGCTGTTTTGAAGTGAACTGCCTCCCACCCTCATAGATATTTTGCTTGATGATACTCCAAAGGTTCTCTATAGGGTTGAGGTCAGGGGAAGATGCTGGCCACACCATGAGTTTATCTCCTTTTATGCCCATAGCAGCCAATGACTCAGAGGTATTCTTTGCAGCATGAGATGGTGCATTTTGCTCCTGAAGGCACGTTTCTGCTTTTTATACCATGGAAGAAAGATGTCAGTCAGAAACTCTACATACTTTGCAGAGGTCATTTTCACACCTTCAGGAACCTTAAAGGGCCCTATCAGCTGTTTCCCTATGATTCTGGCCCAAAACATGACTCCTCCATCTCCTTGATTACGTCGCAGCATTGTTGGGACATGGTGGCCATCCACCAACCATCCACTGCTCCATCCATCTGGACCATCCAGGGTTGCTCAACACTCATCAGTAGGGTTGAGCATTCCGATACTGCAAATATCGGGTATCGGCCGATATTGGCTGTATCGGAATTCCGATTCCGAGTTCCGATATTTTCGTCATATCGGATACCGGAATCGGGATTGTCACTGTCACTGTCAGTGTCCGTCGGTGGGGTCTGTCAGGAGTCAGCGGCACTTACCTGGCAGAAGATCTCCGGCGGTCACGTCCTGGACTGCTTCATGGCTGCCATCCTCTTCTCCCCGGCGGTCACATGCAGTTTCTCGCGATAACTGCAGTGACTGCTGGGTAATCCCGGCCGTAAAGCAGTCAGTCCGATGACGTCACCGCCGGGGAAGCAGGTAATCAGCTGTGCTGCGTTGCAATGACAGGCTCTGCCTGTCATTGCGATGTAGCAGAGCTGGATCGTCGTGGGACTGTCGTTATGGACTGCGTCGGACAGGTGGTATACTGTTGGTTTGTTTTTTTTCTTTTTTTACAGGAGATCGATGGCGTCGCAGGAATGAGAGTATAATAAAATTAATGAAAACTGTGTTGTCTCTTTTATTTCATTAAAAGACTTTTTTCTTGCTGTGTCTTTTTTTTAAACATTTAAAAACTTTGGGATTAATAATGGATCGGTGTCTTATTGACGCCTATCCATTATTAACCGGGCTTATTGTCACCGTGCAATCAACGGTGACATTAACCCCTTATTACCCCGCTTGCCACCGCTACAGGGCAAGTGGGAAGAGCCGGGTAAAGTGCCACAATTGGCACATCTTTTGATGCGCCAAATGTGAGGCTGCTGTAGCCTGGTATTATCAGGCTGTTGAGGGCCAAAATCCATGGGCCTTGACAGTCTTTTAATACCAGGCCACAGCAGTCTGCATTTTACTTGGCTGGTTAACAAAAATAGGGGGGATCCCCACGCCGTTTTTTTTTCGAGAGGATCCCCTATTTTTGTTAACCAGCCAAGCTAAGCAGACTGCGGTGGCCTGGTATTATCAGGCTGGCAAGGTCCATGGATATTGGATCCTTACCAGCCTGGAAAACCAGGCCTCAGCGGTCTGCTTCATCTGGCTGGTTAACAAAAATAGGGGGGACCCCACGCCAATTTTTTTCGAGGGGATCCCCTATTTTTGTTAATCAGCCAAGATATGCAGACTGCTGTGCCTGGTATTATCAGGCTGGCAAGGTCCATGGATCCTGGCTCCTTAACAGCCTGAAAATCCAGGCCTCAGCGGTCTGCTTCATCTGGCTGGTTAACAAAAATAGGGGGACCCCACGCCAATTTTTTTCGAGGGGATCCCCTATTTTTGTTAATCAGCCAAGATATGCAGACTGCTGTGGCCTGGTATTATCAGGCTGGCAAGGTCCATGGATCTTGGCTCCTTAACAGCCTGAAAATCCAGGCCTCAGTGGTCTGCTTCATCTGGCTGGTTAACAAAAATAGGGGGGACCCCACGCCATTTTTTTTTTGAAGGGAACCCCTATTTTTGTTAATCAGTTTCCTCTGACGTCACTGATTGTGTCCCTGGCTGACCTGAAGTGAAAGTGGAAAGCAATCAATTAAGTTTTCCACTTAAGGGCCCGTCTCACATAGCGATATCGCTACCGAGATCGCTGCTGAGTCACTAGTTTTGTGATGCAGCAGCGAGCTCACCGCGATATCGCTGTGTGTGACATTCAGCGACGATCAGCCCCCCTGCCGGGTATCGCTGATCGTCGCTGAAATGTCAGGACCTTTTTTTGATCGCTGGTTTCCCGCTGACAGGCACGCATCGCTGCGTGTGACAGGCGGGAGACCAGCGATCCGCTGGTAACCAAGGTACACAGCGGGTTTCCAGGCGCGGGGCTGTGCCTAGAAACCTGCTGTGTACCTTGGATACCAGCGCCCTGATGCAGGGAGCTGGTATCCAAGGTACACAGGGGTTTCCAAGCGCTGCGCGGTGCCTGGAAACCCGCTGTGTACCTTGGTTACCAGCGGATCGCTGGTCTCCCGCCTGTCACACGCAGTGATGCGTGCCTGTCAGAGGGAAACCAGCGATCAAAAAAAGGTCCTGACATTTCTGCGACGATCAGCGATACCCGGCAGGGGGGCTGATCGTCGCTGAATGTCACACACAGCGATATCGCTGGTGAGCTCGCTGCTGCGTCACAAAACTAGTGACTCAGCAGCGATCTCGGTAGCGATATCGCTATGTGAGACGGGCCCTTAAGCGATGTTACCCGCAGTGTCGCTGTCCCAGATCGCTGCCTGAGCTGCCTGTTTGGCAGCTCAGCAGCGATCATGTAGCGATACACCAGCGATCCTGACAAGTGCATATCGTTGTCGGGATCGCTGGTGTATCGTTATGTGACACCCAGCCTTTACTCTCCTGTCAGGCAGGAGAGGAACTCATTCATTTGGGGTTTACTGTGAGGCTGCAGCATTAGCTGCGGTCCCTGCAGTAAACATTAACCCTTTCTGAAGGATTACACCGTGGGACCTGACTGTGCATGGATAGGTAAGAATAATTTTGCTTTTTTATTTTATTTTTATTACAGGAAATGGTTTTTGCAGTAAAATAAAAGATGGTCAAAAACATGTGTCTTTATTTCATTAAAATGATTTTTAATTAAAGTGTGTGTGTTTTATTTTTATTTCATGCAATAGGATTAATAATTGATAGTTGTCTAATTGACAGCTCTCAATTATTAACCTGGCTTAAGGTCACCTTTCAATAGCAAGGTGGCTTTAACCCCATATTAACCCATTCGCCACCGCTACAGGGCAATGGGAATAGACGGGCAAAGTGCCAGAAAGGGCGAATCTAATTATAGATTTGTCTTTCCTGGGGTGTCTGGGGGCAGATGTTAGTAGCCGGGGGGGCAAAAATAATGGTCCCTCTCTGGGCTATTATTATCTGCCCCCACTCACTGGCTTTGTCTGTCTGGTTGCGAAAATAGGGCGGGAGCCCACGCATTTTTTTTCAGCAATTTTACACCTCATATATATATATATATACATGTCATTGAATTTGTGACACATATATATATATATATTTATATTTGTAGTTCATACACTTCTACATAGTATAATAGCCGCTAATTCAATTGCTGGCTTTTGTGAAAATGCAGAACCCGACATGAAATGACACTTGGTGTACATAGGGTTAACCATGTCCTTTGCTATCTGATTTGCACAAACAATTACATCAGTCTATGTGTGCAAAATTTCACACCTGTAGGGGTTAATTAAAGGTGTAAATTCGTTGTAAAAAAAACGGAATTTTTTGCTACGAATTTACACCTTTAATTAACCCCTACAGGTGTGAAATTTGCACACATTGACTGATTTAATTGTTTGTGCAAATTAGATAGCAAAGGACATGAAAAGACATGGTTAACCCTATGTACACCAAGTGTCATTTCATGTCGGCGATACCATTCCGATTCCGATACTTTTGGATATCGGAAAGTATCGCTCAACTCTACTCATCAGTAAACAAGACTGTTTGAAAATTAGTCTTCATGTATGTCTGGGCCCATTGCAACTGTTTCTGCTTGTGAGCACTGTTTAGGGGTGGCCGAATCGTAGGTTTATGCAGCACAGCAAGCCTTTGAAGGATCCCACACCTTGTGGTTTGAGGGACTCCAGAGGCACCAGCAGCGTCAAATATCTGTCTGCTGGTTTGTAATGGCTTTTTAGCAGCTGCTCTCTTAATCCGATGAACTTGCCATTGCAGAAACCTTCCTCATTCTGCATTTATCAGCACGAACATGTCTGTACTCAGAATCAGCCACAAATCTCTTAACAGTACGATGATCACGCTTAAGTTTTCGGGAAATATGTAATGTTTTCATCCCTTGACCAAGGCAATGCACTATTTGATGCTTTTCAGCAGCAGAGAGATCCTTTTTCTTTCCCATTTTACTTGAAAAGTCTGGCCTGCTTAATAGTGTGGAACATCCAGTTTTCCTTTTATTGGGCTCACATGGCAAACTAATTATCACAGGTATCTGAGATTGATTTCAGTGATCCAAAGAACCCTGAGACACAATACCATCAATGGGTTTCATTTACAAAAAAAAAACAAAAACGCTATGACACTTAACCCCTTCACCCCCAAGGGTGGTTTGCACGTTAATGACCGGGCCAATTTTTACAATTCTGACCACTGTCTCTTTATGAGGTTATAACTCTGGAACGCTTCAACGGATCTTCGCGATTCTGAGAATGTTTTCTCGTGACATATTGTACTTCATGTTAGTGTAAAATTTCTTCGATATACCTTGCGTTTATTTTTTAAAAAAACGAAAATATGGCGAAAATTTTGAAAATTTTGCAATTTTCAAACTTTGAATTTTTTTTCCCTTAAAACAGAGAGATATGTCACACAAAATAGTTAAGGAATAACATTTCCCACATGTCTACTTTACATCAGCACAATTTTGGAACCAAAATTTTTTTTTGTTAGGAAATTATAAGGGTTAAAATTTGACCAGTGATTTCTCATTTTTACAACAAAATTTACAAAGCCATTTTTTTTAGGGACCACCTCACATTTGAAGTCACTTTGAGGGGTCTATATGGCAGAAAATACCCAAAAGTGACACCATTCTAAAAACTGAACCCCTCAAGGTACTCAAAATCACATTCAAGAAGTTTAATAACCCTTCAGGTGCTTCACAGGAGCTGAAGCAACGTGGAAGGAAAAAATTAATATTTAACTTTTTAGCCACAAAAATGATCTTTTACAAACTTTTTTTATTTTCACAAGGGTAAAAGGAGAAAATGGGCAGATAAAGTTGTGTGCAATTTCTCCTGAGTACGCCAATACCCCATATGTGGGGGAAAACCACTGTTTGGGCACACGGCAGAGCTCGTAAGGGAAGGAGCGCCGTTTGACTTTTTCAAACTAAAATTTGGGCTGGAATTGAGATTGGACGCCATGTTGCATTTGGAGAGCCCTGCTGTGCCTAAACAGTGGAAACCCCCACAAGTGACCCCATTTGGGAAACTAGACCCCCTAAGGAACTTATCTAGATCTTTGGTGAGCAATTTGAACCCCCAAGTGTTCACACAAGTTTATAACGTAGAGCCGTAAAATTAAAAAATCATTATTTTTTCCACAAAATTGATCTTTTAAACCCAATTTTTATTTTCCCAAGGGTAACAAGACTCCAAAGTTATTGTGCAATTTGTCCTGAGTGCGCTGATACCCCATATGTGGGAGTAAACCACTGTTTGGTGCATGGCAGAGTTTGGAAGGGAAGGAGCGCCGTTTTGACTTTTCAACGCAGAATTGGCTGGATGCCATGTCGTGTTTGGAGAGCTCCTGATCTGCCTAAACAGTGGAAACCCCCCACAAATGACACCATTTTGGAAACTAGACCCCTCAAGGAACTTATCTAGATGTGTGGTGAGCACTTTGAACCCCAAAGTGCTTCACAGAAGTTTATAACGTACAGCCGTAAAATAAAAAATCTCTTTTTTTTTTTACAAAAATGATTTTTTTCGCCCCAATATTTTATTTTCACAAGGGTAACAGGAGAAATTGGACCCCAAAAGTTGCTGTTCAATTTGTCCTGAGAATGCTGATACCCAATATGTGGGAGTAAACTACTGTATGGGCGCAGTCGGGGCTCGGAAGGGAAGTAGTGACGTTTTGGATTGCAGACTTTGATGGAATGGTCTGGGGGAGTCATGTCGCATTTGGAGAGCTCCTGATGCGCCTAAACAGTGGAAACCCCCCACAAGTGACCCCATTTTGGAAAAATAGACCCCACAAGGAACTTATCTAGATGTGTGGTGAGCACTTTGAACCCCGAAGTGC
The DNA here is from genome assembly GCA_033576555.1 of Oophaga sylvatica. Classification (NCBI taxonomy): domain Eukaryota; kingdom Metazoa; phylum Chordata; class Amphibia; order Anura; family Dendrobatidae; genus Oophaga; species Oophaga sylvatica. The sequence continues at coordinate 47,911 of JARQOD010003667.1, forward strand.
TTCACAGAAGTTTATAACGTACAGCCGTTAAAAATAAAAAATCCTTTTTTTTTACAAAAATTATTTTTTCGCCCCCAATATTTTATTTTCACAAGGGTAACAGCAGAAATTGGACCCCAAAATTTGTTTTCCAATTTGTCCTGAGTACGCTGATACCCAATATGTGGGAGAAAACGACTGTATGGGTGCACGTCTGGGCTCGGAAGGGAAGTAGTGATGTTTTGGATTGCAGACTTTGATGGAATGGTCTGGGGGCGTCATGTCGCATTTGGAGAGCTCCTGATGCGCCTAAACAGTGGAAACCCCCCACAAGTGACCCCATTTTGGAAAATAAACCCCACAAGGAACTTATCTAGAAGTATGGTGAGCGCTATGAAGCCCCAAGTGCTTCACAGAAGTTTTATAACATACAGCCGTAAAAAAAAAAAAATCATTTTTTTTTTTACAAAAATGATTTTGTCGCCCCAGTTTTTTATTTTCCCAAGGGTAACAGGAGAAATAGGACAAATTGCACAATAATTCTTGTGGTCCAGAGTACGCTGATACCCCATATGCGGGAGTAAACTATTGTTTGGGCGCATGGCAGAGCTCAGAAGTGAAGGAGCACCATTTGACTTTTTCAACGCAGAATTGGCTGGAATTGAGATCAGACGCCATGTCACATTTGGAGAGCCCCTGATGTGCCTAAACAGCAGAAACCCTCCAATTCTAACTCCAACCCTAACCCCAACACACCCCTAACCCTAGTCCCAACCCTAACCACAAACCTAACCCTAACACACCCCTAACCGTAATCCCAACCCTAATCCTAATCTAACGTTAGCGCCAACCCTAACCCTAACTTTAGCCGCAACTCTAACCCTAATGGGAAAATGAAAATAAATACATTTTTTAAATTTTATTATTTTTCCCTAACTAAGGGGATGATAAAGGTGTGTTTGATTTACTATTTATAGCGGGTTTTTATGATTGGCAGCTGTCACGCTAAAAGACGCTTTTTATTGCAAAAAATAGTTTTTTGCATCACCACATTTTGAGAGCTATATTTTTGCATTATTGGCCCACAGAGTCATGTGAGGTCTTATTTTTTGCGGGACGAGGTGACGTTTTTATTGGTACCATTTTTGAGCACGTGACATTTTTTGATCGCTTTTTGTTTTGATTTTTGGGAGGTTAGAATGAACAAAATCAGCAATTCATGAATTTTTTTTGGGGGGAGGCGTTTGTACCGTTCCGCGTGTGGTAAAATTGATAAAGCAGTTTTTATTCTTCTGGTCAGTACGATTACGGCGATACCTCATTTATATCATTTTTTTTATGTTTTGGCGCTTTTATAGAATGAAAACAATTTTATATAAAAAATTATTATTTTTGCATCGCTTTATTCTGCGAGCTATAACTTTTTTATTTTTTCACTGATGATGCTGTATGACGGCTGGTTTTGCGGGACAAGATGACATTTTCAGCGGTACCATGTTTATTTATCTCGGTCTTTTTGATCGCGTGTTATTCCACTTTTTGTTCAGCGGTATGATGATAAAGCATGATTTTTTGCTTTGTTTTCTTTTTTTTTTTTTAAGGGGTTCACTAAAGGGGTTAATTAGTGGGACAGTTTTATAGGGGGGTCGTTTACGGATGCGGCGATACCAAATATGTGTACTTTTATTGTTTTGTTTTTTTTATTTACAGGAAAGAATGAATTTATTGGGGAATATTTTTTTTTTTTTTTATGATATTTTTTACCACTTTTTATTTTTATTTTTTTACTTTTTTACTTTGTCCCCGGGTGGGAATCACTGTATTTTGCAGATCGCTGGTGTGACAGTGTGCACAGCACTCTGTCACACCAGCGATCGCTCTGGCATCGCTGCAGGCTTCCACAGCTCCTGCTCTCAGCAAGCACTGAGGAAGCCGCCCCCTGCAGGACCCCGGCGCCATCTTGGATCCGGGGACCTGGAGGGAGGATGGACCCTCGGAACAGCGCGACACATCGCGCTGCTCTGAGGGTCTCAGGGGAGCGCGCAGTGAGCCCCCACCCGGCGCGATCCTCCCCTGTGCCCCGGGTACCACCGCGATCATGTTTGATCGCGGTGTGCCAGGGGTTAATGTGCCGGGAGCGGTCCGTGACCGTCCTGACACAAAGTCACGGGTGGTCAGCTTGATAATCAGCTGACACCCGGCGTCGATCAGCTGCGCTTCCCCCGGGAGCGCAGCTGATCGCCCATGACGTACTATTCCGTCCATGGGAATTAGGTCCAGGGTCACATGGACGGAATAGTACGTCTGATGGAATAAAGGGGTTAAAACCAATTTGCATAATAATTTGGAACATAGTTTAGACTGGGACACTGCTCAGCATGGTGCTGGGAAGGAAGGAAGGAGTGGGAATCAGCACAGTGAGACGGCCAGGGAAGGCCCCACACTGACAGGGAGGCTTTGGACTGGTGTTCTCCATCTGCCTGGGAGTTGGCTGGACTCCTCACCTGGAGGACTGGCACCAAGCGGGCATGACATGCGAGGTGGACGGAGCTTATTTATCAAGGATTGGAGGGTGGGCGGACCATGTTTATCAGGATAGGGATGAGGATAAAGAGGTTATGCCTGTTACGGTTGTTTTTGTTGGAAGGGGCAGCAAGCAAGGATGGATGGGGGGAGCGAGCCAGTTATACAGGATGGACGGTGGAGCGTACCATGTATACAAGGATGGGTTGGTTTTTTTGTGGAGCGGATAACGGATGGTATGGTGGAGGGAGCCATTATTCAGGATTAGAGGTGTGATGGAGCTGTGATGGATGTGTTGGATTTTGAGAGCCTGTCACAGGATGGGAGGGTGAGCCGATCAGTATGACAGGATGGCAGTGGAGCGAGCCTGTATACAGGATGGGAGGTGGAGCGGAGCCATTTACAGGATGGGATGGTGAGCGAGCCATGTATACAGAATGGCAGGGTGGAGGAGCCCTGTATACAAGATGGGGGCTGGAGCGGAGCCATGTAACAAGGAGCGGGGGTGGGAGCCGAGGATGTATAGGAGGGCGGAGCCCGAAGCGGAGCCTGATACAAGGATGGGAGGGTGAGCGAGCCATGTATTACAGGTGTGAGGGAGAGTGAGCATGTCGAGGATCGGTGACGGTCGCAGAAGCATGGTTACAGGATGAGGAGGGTGACAAGCCAGCATACAGGTGGGAGGGTGGAGCAAGCAGTATACGGCTGGAGGTGAGCGGAGCCATGTATACAAGGCTGGGAGGTGGAGCGAGAGCTATACAGGATGGGAGGGTGGAGCGGAGCCATGTATAAGGATGGAGGGATGTAGAGGGCCATGCATCAAGGATGGGGGGGAGGAGCCATGATACAGGATGGGGGTCGACCATGTAACAAGATGGGAGGGGGAGCCAATGTAGAAGGATGGGATGGATAGCCTGCATACAAGGTGCGAGGGTGGATGCAGGAGCTACCAGGAGTGGAGGGTGGAGCGGAGCCATGCATACAAGGATGGAGGGTGGAGCGGACCAGTATACAGGATGAAGGGTTTGGATGGGCCAGTTATCAGGATGGAGCTGATCGGACCATGTCAATACAGAAAAGGTTGTTGGAGCACCATACGGATGCAAGGACGGAGGCCATCAGGATGGAGTGACGGACCATGGTACAAATGTTGTTGTTAGCGCCATGACAGTGGGACGGAGCCCATACTTAAGGAGGCGGGAACCATGTATCAATGCGGGGGCATCATCAGATGACAGGATGGGAGGGTGGAGCGGAGCCATGTATACAGGGATGGAGGGTGGAGGAGCCATGTATACAAGGATGGGAGGGTGGGAGCGGAGCCATGATACAAAGGGTGGGAGGGTGGAGCGGAGCCATGTATACAGGATGGGAGGGTGGAGCGGAGCCATGTATACAGGATGGGAGGTGGAGCGGAGCCATGTATACAAGGATGGGAGGGTGGAGGGAGCCATGTATACAGGATGGGAGGGTGGAGCGGAGCCATGATATCAGGATGAGAGGGTGGAGCGGAGCATGATACAGGATGGGAGGGTGGTAGCGGAGCCATGTATACAGATGGAGGGTGGAGCGGAGCCATGTATACAGGATGGAGGGGAGCGGAAGCCATGTATACAGGATGGAGGTGGAGCGGAGCCATGTATACAGGATGGGATGGTGGAGCGGAGCCATGTATACAGGATGGGAGGGTGGAGCGGAGCCATGTATACAAGATGGGAGGGTGGAGCGGAGACCATGTATACAAGGATTGGAGGGTGGAGCGGAGCCATGTATACAGGATGGGAGGGTGGAGCAGGAGCCATGTATACAAGGATGGGAGGGTGGAGCAGAGCCATGTATACAGGATGTGAGGGTGGGAGTGGAGCCATGTATACAGGATGGGAGGGTGGGAGCGGAGCCATGTTTACAGGATGGGAGGGTTGAGCAGAGCCATGCATACAAGGATGGGGGTGGAGCAGAGCCATGTATACAGGATGGGAGGGTGGAGCGGAGCCATGTATACAAGGATGGGAGGGTGGAGCGGAGCCATGTATACAGGATGGGAGGGTGGAGCGGAGCCATGTATACAGGATGGGAGGGTGGAGCAGGGCCATGCATACAAGGATGGGAGGGGGGAGCGGAGCCATGTATACAGGATGGGACAAGGGAGCCATGTAACAAGGATGGGAGGGGGGAGCCATGTATACAAGGATGGGAGGGAGGAGCCATGCATACAAGGATGGGAGGGTGGAGTGGAGTCATGTATACAGGGTGGGAGGGTGGGAGCTGAGCCATGCATACAGGGATGGGAGGGTGGAGCAGAGCCATGTATACAGGATCAGAGGGTTGGAGTGGAGCCATGTATACAGGATGGGAGAGTGGAGCAGAGCCATGAATACAAGGATGGGAGGGTGGATCGGAGCCATGTATACAGGATGGGAGGGTGGAGCGGAGCCATGTATACAGGATGGGAGGGTGGAGCGGAGCCATGCATACAAGGATGGGAGGGTGGAGCGGAGCCATGCATACAAGGTGGGGAGGGGGGAGCGGGGAGCGGAGCCATGTATACAGGATGGGACAGGGAAGCCATGTATACAAGGATGGCAGGAGGGAGCCATGCATACAAGGATAGGAGGGTGGGAGCAAAGCCATGCATACAAGGATGGGAGGGTGGGAGTGGAGCCATGCATAAATAAGCTACACACATATTCTAGAATACCCGATGCTTTAGAATCGGGCCACCATCTAGTTATTGTCATAATTCTCCAAGATTTCTAGACCTACACCTACATTTTACGTGCTTCTGTATTACATTTATTCTTGACATATTCGTGAACTTTTCTGCATTTCTCTTGTCACACTCTCATTACACTCTAGGCTTAAAAAAATCTTCCACTAAACCTTTCCTGTCCCCATCTCATGTCATTACCTCCCTTAATCTCCAAGGATCTAGAACAACTTGTTTACAGTCATTTTTATCATGTTCTTTCCACTCAACCTTTAAAATATGAATTATTGCCAAAAGGAAGATTTCGCTGAATTCTGTGCTTTGGCTTAAGGAAAAAAAATTTGCCACATAGAATTTGACCTATTGCAATTAAATTCCAATTTCACTTCTTAATTTAGTGAATACAGAACACGGAAATATTTTATTTTAGTTTTTTTTTCTTATTCAAAGAAAATGTTTAAATATTTATAAAAGTAAAAGGGGTACAGAAGAAAACATTGTGACATAGAAGCACTGGGTCTTCTTCTGTCTCTATTAATTTGCATGGTGTTTAGATACCAATTTATTGTAGAAGATTTTGCCAGGATCCAGCAGAACTCATTAGTGTTTCTCTTTCTTTAATTACCTAAGGCTATGTTTCAACGGGCCGGAAACATTCAGGATTTGCTGCGGATTGGACACTGCGTACAGCCACAGCTTTCAATCCGCAGCGTCCAGATGTTACAGCATAATGGAGGGGATTTTTTGAAATCCCATCTCCACTATGCGTACAAACACGCAGGTGGAAGACCTGTGTATCCGGACAGAACGCTGCTCTGCTGTCTCTGAGGGACAGTTAGAGATTGCGATTTTGTGTACTGTGCTTTAGGCAGGCTAGTTTACCAACCGCTGTGTAAAGCTTCCTTTTGCCTTGCAGTGTTGTTTTAACAGCTCTGTGCAAGGTGTGTGTGTGAGAGTGCAGGTGACGCTGCAGTTTGCTCTGCATCCACTGCTGTTTGTAGGCATCTGCACGTGTCACTCACTGACTCTTTTTTTTATTTTATTTTGTGGAATTGGTGCAGCTCCATTCAATAGAAATTAACAGTGATCTATTAGTGTGACGCGCTTCCATCCGTATAGAATACATTGGTTGCAAACACTATATAAGTACAGAAAGGAGCCTTTCACAGATAGTGAACAGTTGTGTGCAGTGTTCACTGTAGTCTGTGAGCTTTTCATTTTTTGAGTGCCGATTACGCCCAGTTAGTTCTTCAACCACTGCTGGTTGTAGTCTGCTGAGCGTGTGTCACTGCCTCATCCTTCACATTTTTCTCAAATTGGTGCTGCTCCATTATATTTGAAAAAAATCTAATCTATTAGTGTGACGCGCTTCCATCCGTATAGAATACATTGGTTGCAAACACTATATAAGTACAGAAAGGAGCCTTTCACAGATAGTGAACAGTTGTGTGCAGTGTTCACTGTAGTCTGTGAGCTTTTCATTTTTTGAGTGCCGATTACGCTCCAGTTAGTTCTTCAACCACTGCTGGTTGTAGTCTGCTGAGCGTGTGTCACTGCCTCATCCTTCACATTTTTCTCAAATTGGTGCTGCTCCATTATATTTGAAAAAAATCTAATCTATTAGTGTGACGCGCTTCCATCCGTATACAATACATTGGTTGCAAACACTATAGAAGTACAGAAAGGAGCCTTTCACAGATAGTGAACAGTTGTGTGCAGTGTTCACTGTAGTCTGTGAGCTTTTCATTTTTTGAGTGCAGATTACGCTCCAGTTAGTTCTTCAACCACTGCTGGTTGTAGTCTGCTGAGCGTGTGTCACTGCCTCATCCTTCACATTTTTCTCAAATTGGTGCTGCTCCATTATATTTGAAAAAAATCGAATCTATTAGTGTGACGCGCTTCCATCCGTATACAATACATTGGTTGCAAACACTATAGAAGTACAGAAAGGGGCCTTTCACAGATAGTGAACAGTTGTGTGCAGTGTTCACTGTAGTCTGTGAGCTTTTCATTTTTTGAGTGCAGATTACGCTCCAGTTAGTTCTTCAACCACTGCTGGTTGTAGTCTGCTGAGCGTGTGTCACTGCCTCATCCTTCACATTTTTCTCAAATTGGTGCTGCTCCATTATATTTGAAAAAAATCTAATCTATTAGTGTGACGCGCTTCCATCCGTATACAATACATTGGTTGCAAACACTATAGAAGTACAGAAAGGAGCCTTTCACAGATAGTGAACAGTTGTGTGCAGTGTTCACTGTAGTCTGTGAGCTTTTCATTTTTGAGTGCCGATTACGCTCCAGTTAGTTCTTCAACCACTGCTGGTTGTAGTCTGCTGAGTGTGTGTCACTGCCTCATCCTTCACATTTTTCTCAAATTGGTGCTGCTCCATTTATTTGAAAAAAAATCTAATCTATTAGTGTGACGCGCTTCCATCCGTATACAATACATTGGTTGCAAACACTATAGAAGTACACAAAGGGGCCTTTCACAGCTACTGAACAGTTGTCTGCAGTGTTCACTGCAGTCTCTGAGGAATAAACACACTTAGGCCTTATAACTTTTCTGACTTTCTTTATCAATCTACCAAGATGAAGAAGGAGGAGTAAGGCACGTGGTCGTAGCCGTGGAGTTTCAGCAGGGAGAGGACGTGGGGATTCTGTGGCTGCTGCCGCACCCAGTGACACAGCATCCACCAGTTTTCCCCGTGAGCGTTCCTTTATGCGCACTTTTGTAGGAGCTCGGCGTACCCCCCTGCTGCGGGAAGAACAAATTGAAGCCGTTGTTGGTTGGATGGCAGCCAATGCATCGACTTCAATTGCTTACACCTCCTCTCAGGACCACAGCACTGTTGAACAACCATCTGTCTCTTCACCGCCTGCCAAATTGCCCAGGCATTCAGAGAGCTCTGTAAAGGAGCCAGCTGAGTCTCTGTGTCACGCTGTCTAGCAGATGTATAAATATATAATGTCAGTAATCTAGCAAGTGGGACAACATTCTATATAACATATAAATAGGTAACATTAACATGTATATATAGCATAGTATTACCTGACATAATATCCTGTGGGTCAATACTGAATCCTTTTCACGCTGTCTCTGGCTAGAGGTGGACCGGGGTCTATGCTGACCCTAAACTGGGGTCCTGACTAGTCCCTCTACCTGGAGGTACTGTTAATGGTACAGAGGTCCAGGCCACCAGCATAAACCCTGTCTCCTATAAATCCCTGACCACTGTAATCTAGTCCTTAGAAGGACCCTGATTACCACCATAGGGAATGGACAGGTAAAGGTTAACAAACAGTATAGACAAACGAGACAGACAGGGGATAAAGTAAATACTGTCTTTCATTTCAACATATAAACACAGAGGGAACACCAAAGGTCTAGGAGATAAACTATAAGCAAGGAGAGGAGAAACAACAAAGGAACTCTTAGCTTAAGTCTTCTCAGAACCAATCCAATCTGCAGTCTGTATGAATGCTTTCACCGGCATCTAACCAGCAGACTGGCAGCTATATAAAGGAAGCTAATTAGAACATAATCAAAAGCAGCCGGGCGAGGCTGGACCTAGTCTTAGCAAAGAGCTAGGTAAAATTAACTCCCTCATTACCAAACACAAAGAAACAGCAACTCAGCTGCGAGAAGTCAGAATGTGCAATCGCGACAATCTTCGTGGCGATGCACCCATGACAGTACCCCCCCTTCTACGAGGGGCCTCCGGACCCTCAGGGCCAGGTATGTCCGGGTAAGTCGTGTTGGAAGGTCCGAACCAATCGATCTGCATTAATCTCAGACGCAGAGACCCACGTCCTCTCCTCAGGACCATATCCCTTCCAATGAACCAAATACTGAAGGGACCGGCGATTCAGACGTGAGTCAATGATCTTCAACACTTGAAATTCTAAGTTACCATTGACCACCACTGGAGGAGGAGGTAGAAGTGACGGTATAACTGGCGCCACGTACCTCTTAAGCAACGATTTGTGGAATACATTATGGATTTTAAACGTAGGAGGGAGGTCCAGACGAAATGCCACAGGATTAATTATAGAACTGATCCTGTATGGACCGATGAACCTGGGACCCAGTTTCCAGGAGGGAACTTTGCGTTTTATATTCTTGGTAGACAACCACACCAGATCGTTCACACCTAGGTCCGGACCAGACACTCTCCTCCTATCAGACCTCCGCATGAAACAGTTCCCCATAGCACTCAGACCATTCAGCACTCCTCTCCCAACTGAAGCAAGTGACGACGAGAATCGTTCCTCCTCAGGAACCCCAGATGGACGGGTATGTGGGGTCTTAGAGCGAGCACAAACTCCACAGGACGCGACAAAAGTTATTACCTCTTTATTTAAGTTAGGCCACCAAAACCGGCGAGAAAGGAGATCCACAGTTGCTTTACTCCCTGGATGTCCTGCTAAAGCAGAACTATGATGTGCCTCGATAACTTTTTGTCTTAACTGATTAGGAACAAACAGTTTCCCTGGAGGTCCTACAGGGGCGTCCCCCTGAGCCTCCAACACCTCCTCCTCAAGCTCAGAGTACACAGCCGACACCACCACTCCTTCCTGAAGGATAGGAACCGGGTCATCCGTCTTTCCAGCCCCTGGGAAACTACGAGATAAGGCATCAGGAAGCAATTTTATTGAGCAGTCATACGTGCGATGAGGAGGGAACTCTTGACACCCCTCCTCTGAGAACATCTCCCCAAAGTCCTCCAGAAAAGGAGGCAAAGTCCTAGGCACGACTGCACCGATGACCGTGTTCATGCAGTTATTCTTGCAAAATTCACCCCACTGGCTTATCTTTCTGGATTGCCAATCAATCACTGGGTTATGTTTAGCCAACCAGGGAAGTCCCAACACAATAGGAGTAGGAAGACCCTCCAACACATAACAAGACAACTGTTCTTTATGTATTGCCCCTACTCGAAGGTCTATGTTATGAACAGCTTGTACAAAGCTACCTTGACCGAGAGGTCTGGCGTCAATAGAAAGTATAGGGATCGGTTTGGCCAATACACTCAGTTGCATACCTTGCACCTGGGCAAACCGAGCGTCCACCATATTAGCCCCAGACCCACTATCAAGAAGAACAGAAATCCTCTCAACTCTCGCACCAACCATCACCTCCGCAGGCACGAGAAATTGAGACGGACCTGGGGACGAAATACCTACTCCCAGGTTGTCGTCCACTACACAACCTGGGATTAACAGTTTTTCGGTGACTTTTTTGCTCAATGAGGCACGGGAGGGACACCCCCCAACAAAATGTCCCTCTCTCCCGCAGAAGAAACACCTTCTTGTCTTGCGGCGCACCGCCGATTCCCTCCTACAAAATGATGTCCCACCCAACTGCATAGGTTCCTCAGAACAGACCAGGGGAACCTCCATATAAGGGACTTTAGTAGTGGGTGGAGTAATAACAGGGGGCGGAGTTACCTCGCACCTCCCCCGAAGCCGTCTATCAATACGAATAGCAAGGGCCATAGCAGCCTCCAGTGACGGAGGAGAATCATACTGAGCCAAAACATCTTTTAATTTGTCAGATAACCCTTGACAAAACTGGCTCCTAAGAGCTGGGTCATTCCACTGAGTATCTGTGGCCCATCTACGGAACTCAGAAGAAAATTCCTCCGCCGGACGATCTCCCTGCTGTATCCTACGTAACTTCGTTTCAGCAAGGGAGACCCGATCCGGGTCATCATACACCAGCCCCAGGGCAGCAAAAAATCGATCTACTGACTGGAGGGCCGGGGAGCCCGGAGGAAGAGAGAACGCCCAGGATTGAGGGTCCCCTTGTAAGAGCGAGATGACAATTCCCACCCTCTGCTCCTCACTCCCCGATGACCGAGGCCGTAGCCGAAAGTACAATTTACATGCCTCCCGGAAGGTAAAAAATTTGTCCCGCCCACCAGTGAACCTGTTGTGGGAGAGCAACCTTAGGTTCAGATCTGGTTTGCTCCGGGGGGGACAAGACCTTGGACTTAATGTCCGTAAGCTCCATGGACAACTTCTGCAACTGCAGGGCAAGCTGGGCTACTGGATCCATGGTAGCTGGGGAGAATCTTTAGTATGGCCGGTGAAAATGTCACGCTGTCTAGCAGATGTATAAATATATAATGTCAGTAATCTAGCAAGTGGGACAACATTCTATATAACATATAAATAGGTAACATTAACATGTATATATAGCATAGTATTACCTGACATAATATCCTGTGGGTCAATACTGAATCCTTTTCACGCTGTCTCTGGCTAGAGGTGGACCGGGGTCTATGCTGACCCTAAACTGGGGTCCTGACTAGTCCCTCTACCTGGAGGTACTGTTAATGGTACAGAGGTCCAGGCCACCAGCGTAAACCCTGTCTCCTATAAATCCCTGACCACTGTAATCTAGTCCTTAGAAGGACCCTGATTACCACCATAGGGAATGGACAGGTAAAGGTTAACAAACAGTATAGACAAACGAGACAGACAGGGGATAAAGTAAATACTGTCTTTCATACAACATATAAACACAGAGGGAACACCAAAGGTCTAGGAGATAAACTATAAGCAAGGAGAGGAGAAACAACAAAGGAACTCTTAGCTTAAGTCTTCTCAGAACCAATCCAATCTGCAGTCTGTATGAATGCTTTCACCGGCATCTAACCAGCAGACTGGCAGCTATATAAAGGAAGCTAATTAGAACATAATCAAAAGCAGTCGGGCGAGGCTGGACCTAGTCTTAGCAAAGAGCTAGGTAAAATTAACTCCCTCATTACCAAACACAAAGAAACAGCAACTCAGCTGCGAGAAGTCAGAATGTGCAATCGCGACAATCTTCGTGGCGATGCACCCATGACACTCTGCTTCTGTTCTCAGAATCTGTTGGCTTGCAAACAGGGGCCCAGCCAAGCAGCATTCTGGAATGTGAAGAAGAGGCAGTATGCAGTGATGCGCAACAGCTGTGTCTCTCTGAATGTGAAGAGGCGGGTGAGCCAGTGCCAATGGTCAGCACACCGCAGAACGCATCTGATGATGATGAGACTCAGTTGCCAGTTTCTGTTGAGCATGGTGCTGGCCAGACCACCCAACAGCAGCAGGTGTTGGAAGAGGGTAGTGGAGATGATGAGGTCCAAGACCCAACATGGCGTGAGGAACAGGAAGGTGGTGGTAGCAGCTCTGAGGAAGAGATTGCCCCAACGGTCCAAACAGTAGGGAGATGAAGGCTGCAGACTCGGTTGCCTGTAGCCTCCAGTTTGGCACCCGTTCGTAGCAGTTCTCTTCCAACAGCAAAAACGGGCGCTCCCAGGACTTGCACTGCGTGGTCCTTTTTTGACACACTTGCAGATGATATTTGCTATGTCAAATGCAAGCTGTGTAATCAAAAAGTATAAAGAGGTAAAAGTGTCAGCAACCTTAATACCACAAATATGTGGAAACATGTGCGGTCAAAGCACGTGGTTGAGTTACAAAGACACACTGCAGATGTAGGCCAACCTACAGCAGCACCTACATCTTCAGCTCGTGTTGGAGCCTTTTCCTCCAGCTCACACACAGCTGGTTCGGCTTCCTCACAGGATCGCCATGGAAGAATCCTCTGTCACTGTTGTCCAGAGACCCAGTGTTATTCCACCCACAGCTGCAAGTTCCCTGTCATCCTCACACTCCCAGGACACAAAACAGCCATCGGTAGCACAGGCATGGGATAAAAGACGGCCATACTCGGCAAACCATCCACGAGCACAGGCTCTGAATGCTGGCATTGCAAAACTCCTGTCCCTTGAAATGCTGTCATTCAGGCTGGTGGAGACTGACAGTTTCCGTAACTTAATGGCATTGGCAGTCCCACAATACAATGTGCCCAGCCGATTTTATTTCAGCAGGCAAGCCGTCCCTGGTCTGCAAAAGCATGTTGAGGGAAAAATTAAACATGCTCTACTAAACGCCGTCAGTAGCAAGGTCCACCTGACCACCGATGCGTGGACCAGTACCATGGCCAGGGACGATACCTTTCCCTCACTGCCCATTGGGTCAATGTTGTGGAGCCGGGTACAGATCTTGCGAGTGGCGCTGTACGTGTTCTGCCAACTCCAAGGATTGCAGGAATCCAGTCTGTCCACATTGACTCCTCCTCCTACTCCAGTTCCTCAGAATCATTGCTGCAGGAGCAGTCACGGTCTACCTCCACATGGACCCGTGAACGCTTACCTGTTGCGACCGATATGAGCACAGCCATGGCCAAACGTCAACAGGCCGTCCTGAAATTAATTCCCATGGGGAATCGAAGCCACACTGCGCAGGAGCTCTGGAATGCCATCAAGCAGGAGAGCGATGTGTGATTTTTGCCAGCGAATCTCCAGCCAGGCTTGGTAGTGTGTGACAATGGCCGAAATCTGGTGGCAGCTCTGGGCCTTGGCAACCTCACTCACATACCATGTCTGGCACATGTGCTTCAACTTGGTCGTGCAGAGTTTTTTGAGGGACTATCCGGATCTTGATGCACTGCTGCACAAGGTCCGCCTAGAGTGCGCTCACTTGCGATGTTCCAGCATGGCCAGATCGCGCATTGCAGCTCTGCAACACAGATTTCGCCTTCCTGAACATCGCATCATATGTGACGTACCCAGCAGGTGGAATTCCACGTTACATATGTTGGAGCGGTTGTGTGAGCAGCAGCCAGCAGTAATGGAGTATCAGCTGCATCAGGCGCAATCAACTCGCAATTTGCGCCGTTCACACTTCACCACTACTGAGTGGGCCTCTATGAAGGACATCTGCCACGTTTTGCGTGCGTTTGATGAGTCAACGCGGATGGCGAGTGCAGATGATGCACTAGTCAGCCTGACTGTCCCTGTCATGTATAGTGTACAGTTCCTATAGCGTCTTGTGCTTGGGTGCGAGGAAAACACAGGAGACATAGCTTGAAATGAAATGACTTGTATTACTTCATACAAGCATGCTGAAAAGTTCACACAGTTTGCAGGAACAGCGACAGGAGACACAGCAGGCCAGAGTAACTTCAAGCACTACAATAAATCTCCAAAGCAGGTTCAGGATCTCTTCTCTGTACCGTAATTCCTCTGCAAACATGGATTCACCAAACAGCAGGTTTCCAGAGTCCAAAAGTGTTCCAAGGTTCCTCAGTAGGGAATAGCTGGAGTACAAGTCCAAGGCTTCCAGGAGTCAGGTCACAGACTGACTGAGGCTTGATTCAGGAGCACTGATTGTTCAGCTGAGGCTGCTTAAGAAGCAAGAGGGAAGAATCAGGGCGGGAACATGAAAA
>JARQOD010003668.1:0-18638 GCA_033576555.1 Oophaga sylvatica
AATTATCCCACTTCCACTTAGGAACATGCAGCTCTCTGGCGCCCCCCTTACCCTCAGGTCAGTCAGGGAACTGCACCTAGGATAATTAGTCGCCAGACGGGTCACTTGGATGTGTGCTGGCTATTGGGCACGCTGCAGTGAGGGAATTATAATTACTCCGGGCCGCAGCCAGGCAATACCCTTATAAAACCCGCTCCGTCACTGCCAACGCCACCCCATAGGTCAACACTTTACACCCCTTCTTTTAGCTGCCACCAGCTACGATTTCCTTAATGAACAATTTATCAAGAGGGTCCGTAGCAACCCCAAAACAGTAGCGTAGTACTTCAGGCACGTGCAGATTCGCTTATAGAGCAGGAGAAACAAACTAATAAATTTATAGGTTTATTCCTTAAAAAACAGGCAGTGCTTATAGTTTAACAAAAAGGTAACAAGCTGAGGCAATACAGTTATGTACAATGCAGTTAGAAATAAAATAGGATTAAAGATGAAAATCACTCACATGGTAGTTATATCATTTACAGGCAAGCCAGGCTGGGGGAGGAGCCACACGTCATAGTTCATTTGCAGATCTCTTAAGGGTATGCCACACTAAACAAGAACGCTAACGAGATCGCTAAAAAACGTCACTATTTAGCGATCTCGTTAGTGACGTTATTGTGTGTGGCATGTAGCAACGACGTGGCCCCTGCTGTGATCTCGCTCATCGTTCACTAGAGTTCTGGACCGTATTTTGATCGTTGGCGTCCCCTGGTGAGCGCTATATCGCTGTGTCTGGCACCTTTTGTGAACGATGTGCGCTGTTTTTTACATCGCAATGACCGCCAAAGTCGTTAAGGAGATCGCTAACCGCTTATGCGTCGTTAACGAGATCGTCCAGTTTGGCAGCTACTAGCGACATTAAAACGATCGCAAAAACGATCGCATTAGTATGCGTCGTTATCGTGATCGTTAGCGGGAACGTTTAGTGTGGCAGTACCTTAAGTCAAGTCATCACAGCAAAGGAATGACCAAGGGGGGCTTAACTGCAAGACTTATACCTGTGGGCTGCTGACCTCACAAAAGGGGATGGTCTCTCTGGCCACCTCCCAGGGACAGAAGCCCTAGCTTTAGTTCTGGGAGATTATCAGGAGCATACTTCATCCCGAGAACCTCGCAGAAGAATGGCAGACCTATCAATGATCTTACTTTGAAATGACGGTTCAAATGAGCCCAAACTTGGGTGAAATAGCTCATGGGCATCCGAGAATTCCATTTCTCGGGTTCTGTTGGAGTTACGGGTTCACCAGTACCACGGGAACGATGCCTGTCGGCGCATGTTTCAAAACAGTGACTTTCGTGTTTCTGACGCAACTTCCCACCGTGTTATCACCAAAAAGAATGAATCCTCCAAAATGGCTGCTATAGGAGGAAAAGCACATGTCTGCAGAGTTTTGAGACAAAGACATTCCTGAGGTGAGGTGTTGATGAGAAGAGTGAGAGAGGGAGGGGGGAAACTTTGCTCTGTGGGCTGTCAGCAGCAAAAACAGATGAGGACTGAAGTTCTAGCACAGTACAAGACATGGAGCTTCCAGTATCATCACAGGGAGGAAACCTCCCTTATATAAGACCAGTCAGTAACACCTGATCGACAATCTTCACAATCTTCATTGGATAGTTCAGTACTGTTTGTAACCACCAGAGGGAGCTTCTGCTCAGAATTCATTTCTAGCACATTCACAACAGTACCCCCCCCTTGAGGAGGGGTCACCGAACCCTCATTTGAGCAACCAGGTCGGTCAGGATGAGCTCTGTGATACGCACGGATGAGTCTCCTAGCATGGATGTCCGAAGCAAACACCCAAGAATTGTCCTCCTGACCATAACCTCTCCACTTAACCAAATACTGGAGTTTCCGTCTAGAAAAACGAGAATTCAATATTTTCTCAACCACATACTCCAGATTGCCCTCAACCAAAACAGGGTCAGGAGGCACAGCCATAGGAACCACTGGCTCGACAAACCTCTTCAATAAGGACTTGTGGAACACGTTATGGATCTTAAATGTCCCTGGAAGAAGTAAACAAAAGGAAACAGGATTAAGAAACTCCATGATCTTATAAGGTCCAATGAACCTAGGCTTAAACTTAGGAGATGCAACTATCATAGGGATATTTCTTGAGGACAACCAGACCAAGTCCCCCACTTCAAACCGAGGACCATCAGTCCTATGCCGGTTGGCAAACCGCTGGGCCCTCTCCTGAGAGAGGGACAACCTCTCCACTACCTGGTCCCAAATCTGCTGCATACGCTCCACAACAGAGTCAACACCTGGACAGACAGAAGCCTCCGTCTGTCCTGAAGAAAATCGAGGGTGAAACCCAAAATTGCAGAAAAATGGAGACATCAAAGTGGCAGAGCTAGCCCTATTATTAAGAGCAAACTCAGCCAAAGACAAAAAAGAGACCCAGTCATCCTGATCAGCAGACACAAAGCATCTCAGATAAGTCTCCAATGTCTGGTTTGTTCTCTCAGTTTGTCCATTGGTCTGAGGATGAAAAGCCGAGGAGAAAGACAATTGAACACCAAGTTTAGAACAAAAAGTCCTCCAAAATCTGGAAACAAACTGGACTCCTCTGTCAGACACAATGTTCTCAGGAATGCCGTGTAACCGAACCACGTGCTTAAGGAACAAAGGCACCAATTCAGAGGAGGAAGGCAACTTAGGTAATGGCACAAGATGTATCATTTTAGAAAACCTATCACAAATCACCCAGATAACGGTCATTCTCTAAGAAACAGGGAGGTCGGAAATAAAATCCATAGAGATATGGGTCCATGGTCTCTTGGGCACAGGCAATGGCATCAACAAACCACTAGAGCGAGAGCAAGGCTTGGAGCGAGAGCAAGTCCCGCAGGACTGCACAAATTCCCTGACGCACGAGACAAAGTAGGCCACCAAAAGGACCGACTAACCAAGTCTCTGGTACCAAAAATTCCGGGATGACCGGCCAACGCGGAACAATGAATCTCAGACATCACACTCTTTTTCCACCGGTCTGGGACAAACAATTTCCCAATAGGGCAGCGCTCGGGTTTATCCTCCTGACACCCTTCCAGAGCCAGTCTCAAATTGGGCGAGATGGCGGAAAGAACTACACCCTCTTTCAAAATAACAGCAGGATCAGATAACTCAGGAGAGTCCGCAAGGAAACTCCTCGAGAGGGCATCCGCCTTAACATTCTTAGTGCCAGGAAGAAAAGAAACCATGAAATTAAAACGTGTGAAAAACAAGGCCCACCTGGCCTGTCTAGGATTAAGTCGCTTGGCTGATTCCAGATAAACCAATTCTTATGGTTGTAAGGACCACCACCTGATGTTTGGCTCCCTCCAGCCAATGTCTCCACTCTTCAAAAGCCCACTTCATGGCCAATAACTCACGATTACCCACGTCATAATTACGTTCAGTTGGAGAAAATTTTCGAGAGAAAAAGGCACAAGGGTTACTTTTAGAGGTCTCTGGATCTCTTTGGGACAAAACGGCACCTGCCCCAATTTCAGAGGCATCAACCTCCACCTGAAATGGCAGAGAAACATCAGGTTGCCGTAGAACAGGAGCAGAAGTGAATCTCTGCTTAAGTTCCTGAAACGCAGAGACTGCCTCAGGAGGCCAATTCACCACATCAGAACCCTTTTTGGTCAAATCAGTCAATAGTTTAACAATAACAGAGAAATTACCAATAAATTTGCGATAAAAATTGGCAAAACCCAAGAATCTTTGAAGAGCCTTTAATGAAGTAGGTTGGACCCAATCACAGATGGCCTGAACCTTGACCGGGTCCATTTAAATAACAGATGGGGACAAAATGAATCCCAGAAATGAGATCCTCTGTACGCCAAAAAGACACTTTGATCCCTTCACATACAGAGCATTCTCTCTCAAAATCTGGAACACAGTCCGAACATGTTTCACATGAGAGTCCCAGTCATTAGAAAAAATCAAGATATCATCCAAATAAACAATCAGAAATTTATCCACAAAATCCCTGAAAATGTCATTCATGAAGGACTGGAAGACAGAAGGAGCATTAGTGAGCCCAAAGGGCATCACTAGGTACTCAAAATGCCCCTCTGGGGTATTAAATGCCGTCTTCCATTCATCCCCGTGCTTAATGCGAATAAGGTTATATGCCCCCCTGAGGTCAAGCTTGGTAAACCAAGTAGCCTTTTCACCCTGGAAAACAGGTCAGAAATCAAGGGTAACAGATATTGATATTTCACAGTGATATTGTTCAAGAGACGATAATCAATACACGGCCTTAATGAACCATCCTTTTTGGCCACAAAGAAAAAACCGGCACCCAAGGGTGAAGAGGATGGTCTGATATGACCCTTCTCCAATGACTCCTTGATATAAGACCGCATAGCGTCATGTTCAGGTACAGACAAGTTAAAAAGGCGACCTTTAGGGAATTTACTACCAGGCACTAATTCAATAGCGCAGTCATAGCTCCTATGGGGGGGCAAGGATGCAGATTTACTTTCGCTAAACACATCAGAAAAATCAAACAAAAAGTCAGGAACATCCTGAGCCTGAGGGGAGGCAGAAAAAACAGGAGTGTTGGTATTAACACATTGGCAGCCCCAACTGGTTACAGACCCAGATTTCCAATCCAAAACAGGATTATGAGACTGTAACCAAGGGAAACCCAGTACGATAATGTCATGCAGATTATACAGCACCAAAAATTTGCAACTCTCCTGATGATCAGGTTCAACCCTCATTATCACCTGAGTAGAGAACTGAGGTTTATTCTCAGCCTAAGGGGTAGAATCGATCCCCAGTAGGGGAATAGACTTCCGTAGGGGTATCAAGGGAAACCCACAACGTTTAGCAAAATCAAAATCCATCAGGTTAATAGCTGCTCCCGAATCAACGAAAGCCTGAGCAGAAAATGTGGACAGGGAGCAAATCAGGGTAACAGTCAACAAAAATTTAGTCTGAACACTACCCAAGACAACTGAGCGTGCAAAACGTCTTCCCCGCTTAGGGCAGATTGAAATAGCATGAGAGGCATCACCACAGTAGAAACATAACCCATTGCGTTTTCGAAACTCATGACGCTGTGCCCCAGAAGCCACTCTATCACACTGCATGGGTTCAGAAGCTGGTTCACAAGGCAACACTATTCCACGGATACCTCTACGCTCACGCAAACGTCTGTCAATTTGAATCGCTAATGACATAGAATCATTGAGACCAGAGGGGACAGGGAATCCCACCATAACATCCTTTACATTCTCTGACAGACCCTTCCGAAAAAGGGCTGCCAAAGCATCGTCATTCCATTTGGTCAGGACTGCCCACCTTTGGAATCTCTGACAGTATAACTCAGCGTCCTCAAGCCCCTGATTTAATGCCAACAAGGCTTTTTCAGCTTGATCAGTGACATTAGGCTCATCGTACAATAACCCCAGAGCCTGAAAAAATGCATCAACATTACTCAAAACAGGATCCCCAGGTGTCAGGGAAAAAGCCCAATCCTGAGGATCGCCGCGCAGGAGAGATGACAATTTGAACCTGCTGTGCTGCGTTCCCTGAGGACTTAGATTTCAAGGCAAAAAACAACTTACAGTTATTCTTGAAATTCAGAAATTTAGCTCGATCCCCTAAAAACAAATCTGGCATGGGAATCCTAGGTTCCACAACAGGCAACCCTGCAAGATAGGTAGCAATACTCCGAACTTCAGTGGCAAGCTGATCCACACGGCCAGACAACTGTGCAAACTCCATTGAGAGAAAAAAAATCCTCCTCAGCATTCAGAGAAACAGAGGGAAAAAAAAAAAAAAAAATCTCTGACAACTCTGACAATCTTCTTTCTTTAACACTATTTTTCCCTTCTGTGAGTACCATACAAATATCAGTTTTTGGGCCGGTGATACTGTTATGATTTGGTAGCTGAGGAGAGCAGGCAAAAAAGGAAATACACCAGAGAGGTTGGAATCTATGGGATTGCAGTACCCTGACTAACCACCACAACTAAAGGCAGCCGTGGAGCGTACCTACGTTGGTCCTAGACGCCTCGTCACAGCCTGAGAAGCTAACTACACCTAAAGACAGAAAGAGGAAAACTATCTGCCCCGGAGCAGATCCCCAAAGAACATAGAAAGCCCCCAAACATGTAATGGCGGTTAGACAAGAGGAAATACAGACACAGACAGAAAATAGTATGAGCAAACGTTGGGGCCCAATCTTCCTAGAAAGAAAAGGATAGGAAGGACACTTACTGCAATCCAAAAAAACCCTGAAAAGTACCAACACTACTAATTACAAAAACAACTGAGATCACACGACCTCTACCACCTAAATTAGTTCTCTGGTGTAACAAAACTAAACAGCAGCCACTAAAAAAACTGGAAAAGGCAAATGAACAAACAACAGTGGCTGAACTAAACTGAGAGGAGCACAAGCCCCCGGAGGGGACCCGGCAGACCCCCACAGAAGTGCAGGACAAAATGCAAAAAGCAAGCACAAAAAACTAAAAGAAGAAAATGTCTTATCTGTTAGCAGAAGATGCAGGCACGAAACAGCAAGCTACAAAGCGAACAGGAATCAAAGATGAGACCAGAACAATTGATAACCGGCAACCCTGATGGGAGGGAACCTCCCTTATATAAGACCAGTCAGTAACACCTGATCGCCAATCTTCACAATCTTCATTGGATAGTTCAGTACTGTTTGTAACCACCAGAGGGAGCTTCTGCTCAGAATTCATTTCTAGCACATTCACAACAGTGCCCCAGATGAGCCTAAACAGTGGAAACCCCCACAAGTGACCCATTTTGGAAACTAGACCCCCTAAGGAACTTATCTAGATCTTTGGTAAGCACTTTGAACCCCCAAGTGCTTCACACAAGTTTATAATGCCCGGGCATGAAAATAAAAAATCCTATTTTTTTCCCACAAAAATTATCATTTAGTCACTAATTTTTTTATTTTCCCAAGGGTAACAGGAGAAATTGGATCACAAAAGTTGTTGTCCAATTTGTCCTGAGTACGCTCATACCCATATGTGGGGGGAACCACTGTTTGGGCGCACGGCAGATCGGAATGGAAGGAGCACCATTTGACTTTTTCCAACCAAAATTGGCTGGAATTGAGATTGGACGCCATGTTGCATTTGGAGAGCCACTGATGTAACTAAACAGTGGAAACCCCCCACAAGTGACCCCATTTGGGAAACTAGACCCCCTAAGGAACTTATCTAGATCTTGGTGAGCAATTTGAACCCCCAAGTGCTTCACACAAGTTTATAACGTAGAGCCGTAAAATTAAAAAATATTTTTTCCACAAAAATGATCTTTTCACCCCAATTTTTATTTTCCCAAGGGTAACAAGACTCCAAAAGTTATTGTGCAATTTGTCCTGAGTACGCTGATACCCCATATGTGGGAGTAAACCACTGTTTGGGTGCATGGCAGAGTTTGGAAGGGAAGGAGCGCCGTTTGACTTTTTCAACGCAGAATTGGCTGGACGCCATGTCGTGTTTGGAGAGCTCCTGATCTGCCTAAACAGTGGAAACCCCCACAAATGACACCATTTTGGAAACTAGACCCCTCAAGGAACTTATCTAGATGTGTGGTGAGAACTTTGAACCCCAGGTGTTTCACTAAAGTTTATAACGTACATCCGTAAAATAAAAAATCTTTTTTTTTTTTTTACAAAAATGATTTTTTTCGCCTCCAATATTTTATTTTCACAAGGGTAACAGGAGAAATTGGACCCCAAAAGTTGTTGTCCAATTTGTCCTGAGTACGCGGATACCCAATATGTGGGAGAAAACTACTGTATGGGCGCACGTCAGGGCTCGGAAGGGAAGTAGTGACGTTTTGGATTGCAGACTTTGATGGAATGGTCTGGGGGCATCATGTCGCATTTGGAGAGCCCCTGATGCGCCTAAACAGTGGAAATCCCCAACAAGTGACCCCATTTTGGAAAACAGACCCCACAAGGAACTTATCTAGATGTGTGGTGAGCGCTATGAAGCCCCAAGTGCTTCACAGAAGTTTATAATGTACATCCGTAAAAACAAAAAAATCATTTTTTTTTTACAAAAATGATATTTTCGCCCCCAGTTTTTTATTTTCCCAAGGGTAACAGGAGAAATATGACAAATTGCACAATAACTCTTGGGGTCTAGAGTACGCTGATACCCCATATGTGGGGGTAAACTACTGTTTGGGGACATGGCAGAGCTCAGAAGTGAAGGAGCACCGTTTGACTTTTTCAACGCAGAATGGGCTGGAATTGAGATCAGACGCCATGTCACATTTGGAGAGCCCCTGATGTGCCTAAACAGCGGAAACCCCCCAATTCTAACTCCAACCCTAAACCCAACACACCCCTAACCACAAACCTAACCCTAACACACCCCTAACCCTAATCCCAACCCTAATCCTAACTTTAGAGTCCAACCCTAACCCTAACTTTAGCCGCAACCCTAACCCTAACGGGAAAATGGAAATAAATACATTTTTTTAATTTTATTATTTTTCCCTAACTAAGGGGTGATAAAGGGGGGTTTGATTTACTATTTATAGCGGGTTTTTATGATTGGCAGCTGTCACGCTAAAAGACGCTTTTTATTGCAAAAAATAGTTTTTTGCATCACCACATTTTGAGAGCTATAATTTTTGCATATTTTGCCCACAGAGTCATGTGAGGTCTTATTTTTTGCGGTACGAGTTGACGTTTTTATTGGTACCATTTTTGAGCAGTGACATTTTTTGATCGCTTTTTATATCGATTTTTGGGAGGTTAGAATGAACAAAAATCAGCAATTCATGAATTTCTTTTGGGGAGGCCGTTTATACCGTTCTGCGTGTGGTAAAATTGATAAAGCAGTTTTATTCTTCGGGTCAGTATGATTACGGTGATACCTCATTTATATAATTTTTTTATGTTTTGGCGCTTTTATAGAATAAAAACAATTTTATATAAAAAATTATTTTTGCATCGCTTTATTCTGCGAGCTATAACTTTTTTATTTTTTCGCTGATGATGCTGTATGGCAGCTCGTTTTTTGCGGGACAAGATGACGTTTTCAGCGGTACCATGTTTATTTATATCCGTCTTTTTGATCGCGTGTTATTACACTTTTTGTTCGGCGGTATGATGATAAAGCATTGTTTTTTTGTTTTTTTTTAAGGGGTTCACTAAAGGGGTTAACTAGTGGGACAGTTTTATAGGGGGGGTCGTTACGGACGCGGCGATACCAAATATGTGCACTTTTATTGTTTTGTTTTTTTTATTTACTGGAAGAAATTAATTTATTGGGGAATATTTTTTTTTTTATGATTTTTTTACCACTTTTTATTTTTATTTTTTTACTTTTTTACTTTGTCCCAGGGTGGGACATCACAGTATTTTAGCAGATCGCTGGTGTGACAGTGTGCTCAGCACTCTGTCACACCAGCGATCGCTCTGGCACTGCTGCAGGCTTCTCAGTGCCTGCTCTCAGCAGGCACTGAGGAAGCCGCCTCCCTCCAGGACCCCGGCGCCATCTGGTCCTGGGAGGGAGGAAGCCCTCAGAACAGCGCGATCACATCGCGCTGGTCTGAGGGTCTCAGGGGGGCGCGCAGGGAGCCCCCTCCCTGCGCGATGCTCACCTGTGCCCCCGGTACACCGCGATCATGTTTGATCGCGGTGTGCCAGGGGTTAATGTGCCGGGAGCGGTCCGTGACCGCTCCTAACACACAGTCACAGGTGTCAGCTGTGATAATCAGCTGACACCCGGCGGCGATTAGCTGCGCTCCCCCCGGGAGCGCAGCTGATCGCCTATGAGTACTATCCCGTCCATGGTCAGATTGGCACTGGTTTCATGGACGGGATAGTACGTCTGATGTCAGAGAGGGGTTAAAGTGGACTTTAGACAAGACTTTACATAAAGACAAACCCCTCCTCCTCTCCGATCTTTACGATCCTTTCTAAACAGACTGTAACCCTGTAAGTTAACTGCCCAGTCATAGCTTTCATCTGACCATGTCTCGGTTATTCCCACTATGTCATAGTTATCTGTAGATATTTCTGCTTCTAGTTCTTCCATCTTGTTTGTCAGGCTTCTGGTGTTTGCAATCATTCAGTTTAGAGGATTTTGTTATGTTACAATCTCCTCCCTGTGGATTGTTTTAGAAATTTTCTTACCTCCCTTCCGAGTATGTTGTCTTGGGTCTTCTTTGCCGCACCTCATATCCTTCATCAGTAAATTTTCTGGCTTCATGTTCGTGTCTAACGTTTTCTTCCCGTCCCATCTTCTTCTAGTTTACTGCCCTCCTGGTGAGTGTAGCGAGTCTTCTGGCGAATGTGTGTTTCCCAGGTTTGTTGAGGTGTAGTCCGTCTCTGGCGAGGAGTCCAGGTAATTCACACCATGGTCCAGGAATCCGAATCCTTGTTGCCTGCACCATCGTCTTAGCTAGTTGTTCGCACCAAGGATCCTGTTACAGTCCTTAATCAAATCAAGTGGCCCCCTGACCCTCCTGCCATAAACCAGTTCAAATGGGGTGAATCCTGTAGACGCCTGGGGTACCTCTCTGTACGCAACCAGATGGGGGAGGTATCGCTCCCAGTCTTTTCCTTCAGTCTCCACCAGGGTCTAGGGGTAAGGTTTCTCCTTGTGGAGAGTGACATAGCAGCTCTGGGGAGGTAAGGAGGCTTATTCGCCGTGCAATGCTCCTCTGGGAAATTTAATATGCAAATTGCCTCTTAAGAGAAAAAGAGGACTTGAACTCTATAGCGTCACCTATTGGAAATAGCGATCCTACAAGTCACAATTAACCCTTTAACGAGTCTTGTAATGTGACTTAGGATAAAAGCCAAATCAGTATCTCCATTTGCAGACACAGTGTTTCGGACTATTGGTCCTCGTCAGTGCAAAGTATGAGATCTGATTTGGCTAGATGAGAGGCTCTGGACTAAGGTCTAAGGGTAAGGTTTCTCCTTGTGGAGAGTGACATACCAGCTCTTACCCCAGACCCAGTCCAGAGCCTCTCATCTAGCCAAATCAGATCTCTCCTACTTTGCACTAACGAGGACCAATAGTCCAAAACACCGTGTCTGCAAATGGAGATACTGATTTGGCTTTTATCCTAAGTCATATTACAAGACTCGTTAAAGGGTTGATTGTGACTTGTAGGATCGCTACTTCCAATAGGTGGCGCTATAGAGTACAAGTCCTCTTTTTTTGAAGAGGCAATTTGCATATTCAGTCTCCACCAGCATTTTGAGAATTTGTTTTAATGTCCCTTTAAAACGCTCGCAGAGTCTGTTGGTTTGGGGATGATAGGCGCTGGCCACAAAATGCTGTACTTGTATTTTTTCGCAGAGGCTTTCCATCAGATCAGACATGAATTGGGTTCCCTGATCAGTTAACATTTCCCTGGGGAAACCCACACGAGAGAAAACAGTCAGTAAACCATCTGCCACTTTGTCTGCTCGGATGGAGGCCAGTGCCACAGCTTCCGGATATCGTGTAGCATAGTCCACCACTGTGAGGATGTACCTTTTGCCAGAGCTGCTAGGAATTGCAAGTGGCCCTATGATATCCACAGCCACTCGCTGGAAGGGCTCACAAATTGTCGTACGTCCGTGGGGCACATATGAAGAAATTGATCCTTGACCATAAGTTCCGTTAAGTCCTGAAAACTGTTAACAGAAAGTCCCCTGATCCATTGGTGGAACGTGGTCCTCAAGGTGCTCACGACATTCGCATAGCTGTCAGTTGATCCACGTTGTAGGTTCCGGAACTTTCTCGATACACTTCTGAAGTTAGGTTGTATTTCCTGATCAGGGCCTCTTTTGTGGCCTCATAGTTCCCATCTAGCTCTGGTGGGAGGCCAGCGAAAACTTCCAAGGATTTGCCTTTCAACCCTGGAGTTAGATACTGTGCCCACTGATCATGGGGTAGATGGTATTGTCTGCAGGTTTTTTCAAACACCCGAAGAAAAGTATCTAAGTCCGTATCCTTCTCCATCACAGGGAAGTTTTCCAAACATGGTCTCCTTGGATTTATGTCCTGGGAGGGGGTTAGCTGAGGACTGTTACCCCTCTCTATTTGAGCCATCAGAAGCTTGAATGCTCTCTCCTCTCGGCGTTCTGCAGCAGCAGCCTCTCGCTCATCCCGGTCCCGGCGTTCTGCAGCCTCTCGGTACTGTAGAATAAGCTGCAATTGCAGATTGGGATCACATGTTCCCAGCTGTTGTAAAGCCATTTGTAAAGTAAAGTCCATAGGCCCCTCAGCACTGGCATCACTGGCACCTTCATCAGGTATCTCTGGTGCAAGAACTGACATTGCTGGGTCTCTCCGAGGTGGACTTGTGGAGCCCAGCTGCGTCTGGATGCATATCTCCCAGAAGAGTGCGCAGAAGGAATTCACCACTAGAGGTCTCAATATACATTCACACACCTTCACCCATCCCCTAAGTCCACCAGAGGGAGCTCCGATAGTCATATAAAAAGGAGGGTGAAGACAGGAAAGAGCAGTCAGTCAGAGAGCTCAGAGTTGAGAGACTGCAGTTCAGTCAGCTCAGTCGGATTAGAGAGACTGCAGAGCAGTTCAGTTCATCAAAGTGGAGGCTAGTAAAGTGGAACTGAATCCATCCCAGTCTAGTCAGAGCTGAAACAAGCGAGTAGTCTGCAGACAGAGCAGATGAGTGGAGTTTGCAGCAAGGGACTCCAGAGCTCAAGTTGAGAGCTAGGAGCGTGCCGACGCTCAGAGAGCGGCGAAGAGGCGACCCACGAACTGCCAGTGTGTGTAATCGAGTGAGGGCCCAGGTAGGCCGAAGGCGAGTGGAAAGAGAAGTAAAGAGGCAGAGGAGCCGTAATAGCTCACCTCAACAAGTATTTACCGGACACCGGGGTCCGAGCCTATAGGGATCTCCACGACCCATTAGGAGAACACCGGAGTTCCTGGAGGACTACAAGTCCCAGGAGTACCACAGAGCTGATACGTAGCCGGGCCAGGAGGACGGAGTCCAGCCGTGCATGGCAAAAGGGACTGTGTACTTCAAGAAAGGGTCCAAACACAAGGTCAGCCAGGTGCAGGACGGAGACTAAGTTAGGCCCAGCTACATGCAGGCCAGGACTCATTACTAAAAGGCAAGGAACAGGAGGCCACACACATACCCAGTGGGAGACTCTGAATGTGCACCCTTCACCTTACAGTGCTCTGGGATGTGCCTGCAACATCTTCAGTAAAGGTACCAAAGTGACTTGTGTGTGTGTCTACCTTATTACCCCTACTGCCGGGATCCCCTCTGTCCTACGTCCCTCCACATCTACCTGCCCTGAAGGACTCAGCCTCACCTGTGGGAGGCTTAACACCTATAGCTGCACAACACCAACCCTTCAGTGGATCTGCACCGCAGCGCTGGTCACCCTGACCAGGTACCACAGGTGGCGTCACGAACCCCATACCAACATTCAACTCCCCTGTAAAAATCCCACATTAACGGGTGAGCACCAGAGCCACGGACTGAGCTGTGTTGCTGTGACATCCCCCATAGAAGTCTATAGGCTCAGATCCGAGTTCCCATTGCTCTGGAGGGCGACTCAGACTCTCTCTTTGCCCGGATGCTCCAGTATTTTGCTCTATGTCCTGCTCGACCAAGGCGCGTATTAGCAGTTCTTTGGATTTGTCAGCCGTCTCTATTCCTCTCTGCTCACAGAGGTCGGTCAGAGCCTCTTTGCTCTGCTTCTTGTACTGGGCTGCCATATCAATGAACAGCCTTTTGCCAAATAAAAGATAGAAAAGAAAAACGGGGAAGTGAAACTGTTTACAATATTTCTAATAAGCACTGAGCTGAACCTTGTAGAACTGGTGCGCTTCTCACAAGGAGACCAATTCTTTAGTACAGGGAATAATTGCTTAAACCATGCACTAATGCTCTAATAGAAATAAATTCTATCCCACCGCTCTGCCACCAATTTGTCACATACCCGCTTCTCAGCACGTGACTTGGGGTTGCGCCTGCAAGGGTTAATCTATCTCCTCTCAGTCCAGCATTCAACCTCTGTCCTTTGCTGCAATGGGAGCTTAAATCACACGTGACACAGCCCACGCACCCCGCTTCATACACGCTGCCACCACTCACCGAACACACGGGCGATGAGTCCCGGAAGTACTACTACTACTGTCTGCCAATCACCAGGATGGATCACACACTCTAAGGCTATGGATTCTTTTAGAGCATACAAGGTTCAGACTTATTAACGTTTTAAGCTTTAATAGAAAAGGTTCAGTGCTTACAATAAAAGGATATAAAAATATGGATATAAAAAGTGACATACAAATATGCAAAACAGTGATAAAAATAAAAAGGGAGAAAACTTACAGAAATATCTAAACTTTTCAGTTTGGTATTCTGCTCCCTGAAGGGGGATGAATATGAACTGGATCACATCAGCTAGGCTGTCCCTCAATCTGTGAACCGACTTTTTTGTGTAAGGCCTAATTTATAGATTTAACCTGGAGATCAGATTTCTAGACCAGCTCTCATGTTAATATTCTTATTTCTGGTTTGTGACTGGACCATGGCTACTTTACCAATGAACACATTATTTTTCTAAAGGTTCTTGTCTTAAGCTTACTTGCCAAACATAAAATTCCGCTGCATGTCCTTAGCGTCGCTTCAAGATCGCTAGCGGAGTGTTTGAAATCGTATACTACCAACTTACGATGTCGTTAGGTACCCTATGCGTAGCTCCCTTAGATTGGTACAGAAGTACCTAAATCGTAAAAAGTGCACACTTCATTTACTACCGGAGGATAAAATATCCGGAACTGCTCCTGAAGGCGAGACAAGCGAATTACTGCGTGCCGCACAATCACATCGCTAAGGATCTAAATTCATACGTTTTTAGCACCAGTTAGCTGTGTTTTGATGGACCCTAGTTTTCTTCCTGTAAATAAATGTCAGGGTAAATAGGTCCAAATTGGCGTCTGCCTTAGCCAGAGTTTGAAATGTTCCAATTCTGTGTTCCAGGGAAGCTCCTGAGGTAGAAGCAAGAAACTGCCTTTTCAGATAACAATTGTTATCACTTAGTGGACTGATGCTAATTAACTGTGCCATACATCGCCATGTAATTCACTACATTTCATATAACACAGTGGCGCTTGCTTGAAAGACTATTCTTGTTAAATCTAAATTGTCATTGTACTACAGCCGTTTGTTGACTTCGAAAGCACAGAGAGAAGGACTTCAAACAGAATTTGAATGTCAAGTAGTCACTTGAACTCACCCATTGTCCTACTTGACTGAGTGAATGACACTGGTAAATCTAAAATAGTACATGCTCTGTAAAAAGCCACATCAAGAGACAACAACCGACATTGCAAACCATGACGAGAGACAGACATATCAGCACCATCACATTAGGCAGGGCATCCTTGCAGCGGTTCCGGCTAGCGCCCGCCGACCCCCTGTTTCCCCACACCTGTCGGTCCCTATTATGCTCTCTATACTGTGGTGAAATTGGACGCCACTTTGGTATTGTCTGCAAATAATTTTTGGAAATGTGAACACTCCTTGTTGAGTGTCCATCTGCTGGATTGGGTGTATTGGAAGACCTGTTGGTCCCTATTACACTATTTTGAACTCTCATGAAATTGATGCCACTTCTGTGGTGTAAGGCCCTCATTTGTTTAAATGTGAACACTCCTGGTTGGGTGTCCATCTGCTGGTTTGGGTGTAGTGAAAGACCTGTCAGTCCCTATTATAATATTTCTACTGTGGTGAAATTGTTGCCACTTTTGAGGTGTCTCCAATAATTTTTGGAAATGTGAACACTCCGGGTTGGGTCTCCTTCACACGTGTTACCTGTAAGAGTAGGCCTCCGAGACTGTCAGGTTTCCACTTCCTTGGAATCAACTACCCGTGTTACTATCCTTAATTTTTCTAACAATGGTAGTCTAGAAAACTGATATTTGTGCCACTTGAGTGTAGCTCAGCATAAAGCAGGTAGAGGTGTTGCATGTGGTATCAGGGCTTCCAGCAAAGGAGGCCTACACCGATCCTTCACCCACCTCGCCTTACTGTGACGTTTGCTGCAGTGTCATGCTACAATTAGTACTGTGGGTGAATTGAGCCACTTTCCTGGTGTCTGTCCCTCATTTGATGTGTTTTGGCAACATTTGGGGCCGTTATAAAGTGCACGCATTTGTTTTTGCCTCCCATTGACCTGAATGGCGTTTGTTATGTTTGGTGAATATTCAGTTAATTAATCGGCGAATATTGCAAATTCGGCGATCGTGATCCGAACCAAACATTGAAATATTCGCTCATCTCTAGAGTGTAGTACATGATTAGAGCCTGTAGTACAGTGGGTACGGAAAGTATTCAGACCCCTTTAAATTTTTCACTCTTTGTTTTATTGCAGCAAATTGGTAAATGCAAAAAAGTTCATTTTTTTCTCATTAATGTACACTCTGCTCCCCATCTTTACTGAAAAAAACCCAGAAATGTAGAAATTTTTGCAAATTTATTAAAAAAAAAGCTGAAATATCCATGGTCATAAGTATTCAGACCCTTTGCTCAGTATTGAAGAGAAGCACCTTTTGAGCTAGTACAGCCATGAGTCTTCTTGGGAATGATGTAACAAGTTTTTCAGCCCTGGATTTGGGGATCCTCTGCCATTCTTCCTGGCAGATCCTCTCCAGTGTCCATCAGGTTGGATGGTGAACGTTGGTGGACAGCCATTTTCAGGTCTCCAGAGATGCTCATTGGGTTTAGGTCAGGGCTCTGGCTGGGTCAGTCAGGAATGGTCACAGAGTTGTTCTGAAGCCACTCCTTTGTTATTTTAGCTGTGTGCTTAGGGTCATTGTCTTGTTGGAAGGTGAACCTTCTGCCAAGTCTGAGGTCCAGAGCACTCTGGAAGAGGTTTTCATCCAGGATATCTCTGTATTTGGCCGCATTCATGTTTCCTTCAATTGAGAGTAGGTTGCGAGATGCAGGCAGAGAGGCAGAGCAAGGGTTAACAACTTTACTTTAACAATGGGATACTCCATGCAGGGTGATAAGCAGTTAAATGAGGGAGTAAACAGTTAAATGGAGGAATAAACAGTTCAATTGCAAAGGTAATGCAGTGTCAAGGAACAATGGATAAGGTAAGGGCAGTTCTTTGGGGTAAAGCCCCCGTCTCACACAGCGATATCGCTAGCGAGATCGGTGCTGAGTCACTAGTTTTGTGACGCAGCAGCGAGCTCACCAGCGATATCGCTGTGTGTGACATTCAGCGACGATCAGCCCCCTGCGGGTATCGCTGATCGTCGCTGAAATGTCAGGACATTTTTTTGATCGCTGGTTTCCCTCTGACAGGCACGCATCGCTGCGTGTGACAGGCGGGAGACCAGTGATCCGCTGGTAACCAAGGTACACAGCGGGTTTCCAGGCGCGGGGCTGTGCCTTGAAACCCGCTGTGTACCTTGGATACCAGCGCCCTGATGCAGGGAGCTGGTAATCCAAGGTACACAGCGGGTTTCCAGGCACCCGAACAGCGCCTGGAAACCCGCTGTGTACCTTGGTTACCAGCTCCCTGCATCAGGGCGCTGGTATCCAACGTACACTGCGGGTAACTAAGCGATGTTACCCGCAGTGTCGCTTGTACTGATCGCTGCCTGAGCTGCCTGTTTGGCAGCTCAGCAGCGATAATGTAGCGATACACCAGCGATCCTGATCGTTGTCGGGATCGCTGGTGTATCGCTATGTGAGACCCAGCCTTAACTTGTCGTGTCAGTAGTTCCTCAAGCTGTGTGAGCTGCAGGGAAATCGATCGTGCCATGATGGCTGGTGTGGTGCTGGTCCAACGAGGTCCTGTGAACAACAACAATCCGTCTTCTGGCAGCAGCGGTCTTTCTCCGATACCTTCCGCTGAGCCCCTAGTCCATAGTTTGATGCAGCTGAGACAGAGAAGGCCACAGCACTATCCGGGTTCAACGTAGACCGGCAAGCATATACTGGCAACTCAGGGAGTAAAACGTCTGTCCCATACCCGGTTTCTCTTAGGCGGCACGCACGCTGTACTCACAGACACGGAGCGATCGGCACCTTGCTCTCTGGTAGTCACTGGGTACACTGCACTTTTCCCTCTCAAGTCCCTGCTGGTGGCGGCGGGGGTAAACAGACGCAGGACTGCGCAGTGTCGATGCTCGAAGGATGGAGCACTCCTCTCTCCCTGCTGTGCACTGCCTGCTCCCGCCAAAACTGACTGCTTCGCTCGTGCTATGGCTGCTGCCGCTTAACCACGCCCCCTGCTTCCTAGTGCAAAGGTTTGTCTGGTCTCTTATTCTTTCCCCCGGACAACAAAGGAGAGGGCCCCGACAGTTCCGGACCCGGCAGAGAACAGGTACCCACTGCCCGGTCCTCCTCCTTACACTCCCCCTCTCCTTTAGCTCACCATTCCACGGGCGAGAGTTCCTGCAGTAAGCATTGACACTCCTCCATCTCTTGGATGATTCACTGCCAAATAAATTGGTCTTGTTCATAATGGTTGGGTGGTATTTCAGCTGTTGTTCATTCTGTATGTTATTTCCCGTGGTTTCCTGTGGTACAGCCTAAATCGTCGTTGTGGTGAGCAAAAACTTCTTGGTATGCTCTAGCACCGCTT